>CAEGAE010031382.1:0-60330 GCA_903067095.1 Girardinus metallicus | reverse complement strand
ATATATATATATATATACATATATATATATATAAACAAAGCTTTCCAAAAGAATTACGACAGTAGTATAGATTTTAATACAATCGACCACAATTGTGTGAACAAATGAGGAATTTGACTTCTTTTTTCAAGCATTCACAGGCATATATCTATAAACTTTAGGGGAAATAAAATTAAGACAAAGCAATAATATGTACATGTATTTCCAACTATTTTTTAAAGAAAGAAATGTAGAAGGTTTATCTGGCCGTGCAAAAATGCTTATTTTGTTTTACACTAGAGTAGCTGGCTACTCTGGCTGCAAGGTGTTTGTTGTGCTCAAGAAACTCTCAGTAGTTCGGTTTTCATTGACAGTATAATTGCACAATTTGACATTTCAGAAATAAATTTGCTCAACGAAAACGCTCCAATTTAAAAAAAAAAATCTTGTTTTTCAATAAAAAGTTTTGGTATACTGTGGTGTTCTTGGCCACATCAAATTACGTTTATTTCACAGAACTACAATGGAAACACTTTTTTTGCTTCCCAGGACCCAGCCAGCACACCTAGGTGGGCCCCACGTGGGAAAAAAAAGAGGGCAGACCATATGGGCCCATATAGGCAGTGGCCCTACATGGACAAACCCATGTGGGGCCATCATGGAAACCGTGGACAAACCCATTTGGGTCTCATGACCAACAAATTGATGTCACCACAGCTGCAGATCATGAAGAGCAAGATAACAGGAAGTAGTTGGAGGATGATTGCATGGCATATTTTTTAATGACTTCTCAAGAGAACAAACTTACTCACATGTGATTTTAATTGCATTTCTTTTTAATGGAAACACCGCAATTGTGAAATGTTGTTTTTTTACATCCATCCATCCATTTTCATTACATCCTTGTCCCTTAGTGGGGTTGGGAGGTGCTGGTGTCTATCTCCAGCCATGTTCCGGGTGAGAGGCGGGGTACATCCTGGACAGGTCACCAGTTTGTCGCGTTGTTTTTTTTACATTTGTGGATTAAGTTTTGCACACAGTTGAAATGGAAGCACAGCTTTTCTGGTGCCTGAAGATAAACGTCAAAACCGTTTGAATCCAGGATGTGTGGGGTCTGCAGAGATGTTACTTAGCTGCTCTTTTTCTGACTCTAGATCTGTAAAGGTCCTGGATGGATGGAATGTCAGGCATGATGATCCTCTCTAGAGACATAATTGTTTGCTGGATGAGCCAAACCACACAGTGACAAACGAACACAGGACAGACTAAATAACTGCAGGTTAGACGATGACCAGCAAGTCCTGGGAAGTGACCAACAAACCACTAATAGGTAAAACCCACCAGGGTTCTTGTTGATACTTTCCAGCTGCAGTTCTGCCTCTCAGATGTTGTGAAGGAAGTCAACATTTTGTCAAAGAAAGCTCAAAGAGGAAAAGAGAAGAAAAACAAATCTTTCACCTTTCCTTCCTCTTTTATGTGCAGCAATTTTTTTTTACAAGATTCAGTGTAGTTGGATCTGGAGAAATTTTAAATTAATTCTTTATATTACAAACAACTTGCTGTCATTTCCAGGACATCCAGACCTCAGGAAAGAAGAGTAGTCTGACAGCATCACTGAGATTATTTACCAGGCCGACTAGATGTTTCCCTGTTTTCTTACTTTCTTTGTGTCCAATTCAATCTCAAAGTGATTCAGAGTGAGGGACAACCAAAGACACACCAAAAACAAACCAGACCAAGAACATTTTTGGCAAAAACAAATCTGTTGTGTTAAGATTTCCCCAGTAGCTGAACAGAGCGACTGTGGGACAAATATTTAGTCAGAAAGGCTCTTCCTCTAAACTCTGGAGAGAGCGATAAACTTTACTTCTCAGAAACATTTATAAAAGCTTTTAATGCAAACTAGTGTAGAATTTATCTTGTTATTTATTTATGTTTGCCTTGGTGTTACTTTTACATAAATAAATGGTTATAAAATGAATAACATATTCAATTATTCCGTGTAAATATCATTTAATAAAAGAACTAAATCGACGAGTATCCAGAACGAGACTGATTGTTTATGTACATTAATATAGATTGACAGCTATGAATGTTTTTCACTTAAGCCAGGTTGGTTTAGTTGGCTTCCCTCGAAAAATAAAATGATTTCCTCTCATTAACTTTCTCCACCATTTGATTAATCATCTGAAACATGAAATGTGATTGTAAAAAGATGAGACAGAAAAAATCTCTCTTTTTTACCACATCTGTCGACTTTTTTTGTTGCTTTAATCACTGTGTTAGCAATGCTGAAAGGCAGGAAATCGCCTCCTCCTCTACAGACTCAGTCTTCCTTTGCCCACGCTCCAACATTGTACAGACTTTATAGGATCTCGTCTGGGTGGGTTGAGTGTAGTGCTGCGGACAGACTGCCTCCTCAGTGGATGAATAAAAGGAAAAGAAACAGCTCACTGGTTCTTTATGTTGGGACTATTTTGGTCTCATAACATCTAAAATTGACTAAATTGACCAATTTTTCGCAATATATACAAGCGTGACCGGTTTTAAAACTGTGAAGCCACAAAACGACCCACTTTTCCTGACATCACACTTAAACTGTAATGTCTTTACCATTCAGCCACATCACTTGCTGTTGTTGGGCAATTACACAGTGAGGCAGAAGCAGTTCCCATATTTTATAAATGTGTGTTGTTATTTTGCTTTTTTTTCTCAACATTTTACCTCCATTCTCTTGATTCCCCCGACTCCACGGCCACCGTAGTACGACGCATCCACAGTGGGCCACCTCTTCTTTGGAAAACCGTCTTCATCATCCTAAACAATGTATTAGGCACTTAAAATAAATGAATTAAATTGTAACTGAAATGTGTAAATGAAATTAACAAGTGCAACCTACAGACAGGTCTTCGATCACTGGAGGAGGTGGCTCATGAATAACCTGCAACGAGTTAAAACAGTTACTGTAATCTCACAGTTTTAGCACGTCAAAACTAGCTTATGAAGTATTTGGTTGATTGCAAAAGCAAATCCATTTATTTCCATTTATTCTTGGCTATTTTCATACCACGGTGCAGCAGAGAGGCCAGAACCACCACAGCAGAATAACGGTGAACAAGAGCAGCAGGATGAGCAACGCGATGCCCACAAAGGTCCCGTCAGACTGCAAAGAAGATTTACATTTTCACTTTGCACTGCTTTTGATTCTTAACAATAAAAAATGACAAGACTTTACATCATGTATACACGATATGGGACAAAAACAACAAATATACGAGAATTAAAGAGAAATCAGAGTAAAGATTGGAGGAAAATCCACAACGTAGCTGATGTTTGGTGTTCACATCTAACCACAAGATAATCACCTGAATCAGTTTTGTTTCTTTTATACTTACACAGGTGATGGCAGTAATTGTGACAGAGCTGGATATGAAGCTGAGGCCGTTATTCATGCTGACATGGAGAGTGGCTGACCTGAAAAAAGGAAAGATTTCCAGCAATAAATGAAAGGATCCACTTAACAAAACCAATTGAATGCATTTGTGTGGTGTATTTGTCATCTAAATTAGTTTATTTTCATTTCAGCAGGAGGGTTAAATCTTGGTATGTTTCTCTCTGGTCCCAGGTATTGTTTCAATATCATGTTTAAGGAATTTTCTAAGCAGCACGTATTGGGAATGTCACACAAAACCAAATTCCCCAATCGATGTATGTCAGCAGAGAACCCAGCTTAGTCTTTTTCATCCTTTTTGAACATTGTAATCTGTTTTTGTGTGCTAAACTCTGCTTTAGATTGTATTAAAGTAGAGTTGAGTCAACTGCATGGTGTCATTAATGAGCATGCATAAACAAAAATATGAGCACAAACAGTGATGTTTCACCTTATTATTTTATTCTGTATTTTACAGATGTGTTTCTCGTGAACATTATTCCCACTTACATTCCAAATCTTTCCAGAACCGGAGCTGGACACAAAAGATAAGTATCTCTCACCACCAAAGGTCTTTCCACTGCAGGAACAGAAAAAAAAGAAGATTTCAAGCTCAAAGAGCTAAAAATCACAGGATGGGTCAGTGATGAAGAGGAAAAGTCCAGTTCATATTTTTCTTCTCATCTTGAAACATCAGAAGCTTCGGTCCCTTTTTTTATGTTATTAAATTCCTGGACTTCCTGTTCTGATGGAAACTGAAGCAAATGGGGGAAGGTTTGTGGCTTATTTACCCTGGCTGAGTGAGTGTCTAGCGTGTGCAAAGAGCCCTGGTTGCTGATGAGCTCCACATTCCCCTTCAGACATCTGAGAAGTCCTGAGTGCTTTACCAGCAAATTCAAAGCAAAGGACGGCGCTGATGGTGACTAAAGAGGTAGAAGGCTAACGTCACAGCGGCCCACCAAGAATTTTTGGCCCCTGCCCATCCATATGTTGAGAATCAAAATACATTCAACAGAGTGGCGTCAAAGACACCAGAGTGCTTATTATGTAATGAGGAGTAAGACTTAGTATTGGCTGTACTTGTAGGTAACAATTATGGAGTTTATTATCTAGTTTTATTGCCTCATCCTTAGTTTTTCCACACTTAACTTGCTATTTATAGAGACAGTCGTTTTTTTTTTGCGGAATAATTAAATAAACATCTGGATGAACTTGTGCTTCTAACCATTTAGAGGTCATAAAAGACTTGAGACTGAGGTGGAGGATCACCTTTCAGCAGGACAATGACCATAAACATATAACCAGGGCTGTAATGGGACGGTTTAGATACATTATTCTTAACTTTGTTCGCTTGTCCTTCACGTTTTAGGTGTGTCTCCACTGCAGCACACCTAACTCAAATGAACGCATTGCTTTCTCAGCAAAAGCCTGTTAACGTTGTTAACATAACACATGCAGGGCAGGGGATCCAGTGGATGGAGAGTCAATGGTTTAGATAAAATGACTCAGTCAAAGTTCAGGCTTAAATCCAGCTGAGAGTTTGGAGCAGGACATTCATTTGCTCTCCATCCGATCTGACTGAGCTTCACCAATTTTGCAAAGAAGAATGGTCATAAATGTCACAAAAATTGTGTTATCTGTTTGTGAAAAAAAGTTCATAACATGACAAAGTGTGTAAAGTTTAAGGGCAACAATCACAGCTGAGCTGAGAGTAAAATCAAACAGATTACAACCTATTATTAGGCATGATAAAATCTTTTAAATTGAAGAATATTTAAAAAAAGGAACCAAAATTATGAGAAAGTCTGGATAGTTTAAGGCTTTGAATGAGTTCCATATTTACAACAGGAAGATAGTTTTTGTTTTCAAGCTTTTTATTTATCAAGTTTATCAGTTTTAGTATTTTACAGAAAAATGTTTACAGTTATATTGAAATAAGTTTGTGTTAAATCCCAAAGAAGTGCAGCACTTACTGAACGTAACTGTGTCGTTGATTCGGAAGCTGCAGAGGACTTTCTGCACGTCTCTGGCATGAAGGAAACCGTTTCCTCTGACAGACACCTGGAAGTTTTCTGGAGTTTAACATACATTTTGTCAGTGTCAGAGATAATTGCCGTATGACTTGGATCAAACCTTAGACAAGAATAGGTCAACAGACACATTAGAGTTAACTGGAGTCACACCTGTAGACGTATTTTAAGGTCACACCTAAAACACTCTGCGTTCTCATTTGACGTCATTGGGAAAACCAAAAGATATCAGGAAAAGAATTGTGCAGCTGCAAAAACCAGGTTCATCCTTAGGAACAATTTCTGGATGTTTGAACATTTATCTGTTCAAACAATTTTATGCAAGTTTAGACATTATGGAGGAGTCCAGTCATCACACTCAGGAAGGGGAAGGAGGTTATGTGTCCCAAAAATAAATGTATTTTGGTCTAAAATTTGCAGAAAGACCCCAGATCAAAAGCCAAAGACAGCATCGTCATACACGTGAACCGTGTCCTTTGGTGACATGGGCTCTTCAGCGAGGAGGAAGCCATTGCTTTAAAAGAAACATAAATAGCCAGATTCCACTTTGCAGATGCAAACATGGAGCAAGACACTCAGTTTTGGAGAAATGTCCTGTGATCTGATGAAACTAGAGTGTAACTGTTTGGCCATAATCTCCTTGGTTACTTTTGCAGGAACAACAGGGACTTTTATAGCATCCTAACTATCAAATATGGTGGTGGCAGCATCATGTTGTGGGGCTGTTTTGCTGCAGGAGGAACTGGTGCTTTTCATAATATAGATGTGATCACGAGAAAAGAACATTATGTGGAAATATTGGTTCTTATCAAAAGATAAGAACCAGGAAGTTCAAACTGGTTATTCCACCAAATATTGATTTATGAACCCTTCCTAAGTTAAAATATTAGTATTGTTGTTTCTACATTAATATGAATTAAATTTCTTTGCATTACTTGAAGCTTTTTCATTATTTTGATCATTTCTCATTTTCTGCAAATACTAAATTTTTGCTTGGAATTTCAGAGACATGTTGTCAGAAGTTCATAGAATAAAAGAACAAAGTTCATTTTACTCAAACATATTCCTATAGAAAGTAAAATCAGAGAAACTGATTATTTTAAATGATCTCTTAATTTTTTCCAGAGCTTTTCCACAGAAAGACAATTATCCCCGATACTCGCCAAATGTATGTTAAAGTCTGAATTCGTAGTAAGTTGCAAAAAACAAAAAAAACACTCTGAAAAATGTCCTTGCTAGTTTTTCTGGTAAATAGAAATAATTGTGGTAATTCTAACTGACCCAAAACAAGAAAAGTTTGGTTTATTTTAACTTCAGACAGTGAGAAAACATATATATGTGTTTTACTTTTTCAGTGTATGTAAATATCTGGCTTCAACTGTATATGTTCATAGTTAAAAAAAGCATTTTATGGTTTTGTTTTCACCTCCTTCGCAGATGCTTGAGGGCTCTACGGCCAGGATCTCAATGCAAGATCTCTTCAAGATCTAAAAAAGAAGTTAATCACATCACAAACTCTGTATCATGCTTTCATAGGACCTAATCAGGTGTGCGGCGTACCGAGTCAATAACTCCTTGCAGAGCTTGAAATCCATCATGCACAGGGAAAACGTGGTCCTTACTGTCAGCTATGGTGGAAAGCTGTCAATTAAAGCAGCAAACAGTTTAAGTCGCTCCAATTTAACAATGAATTGATCCATTTATGCGCTGGCAGGCAGAAGTCACCTGTGTTTCGTTGAAGTCTTTCACCCCAACACAGTACACAGTGGCACCGAGTTGCCTTGCTCTCCCAGCCTAATGGTTAGACAAGACTTTAAAGTCCAATTTGGCAAAATTAGAGGAAAAGAAGAAACCTCAGCTCTGAGTCATTTTCCTCACCTCTCTTTCCGCCAGGTCAAACTGATTCTCTCTAAGTTCTCCATCTGTCAGGGCGATGATAACACTAGCTGTCCGGTAGCCTTAAGAAGAAGAAGAAATCAAGAGTTTAAGATATGAAAAATATGAAATTTAGTTGAAGTGTTGTTTTCAGTGTAGATGTCACGTTCGTTGTATCCTGATATATGCTTGAATATTGAGAAATACCCATTTTAAGAGTGTTCTCACCATATCCAGTGCCGTAGTATATTTGCTCACTGG
This sequence comes from Girardinus metallicus, assembly GCA_903067095.1. Taxonomy (NCBI): domain Eukaryota; kingdom Metazoa; phylum Chordata; class Actinopteri; order Cyprinodontiformes; family Poeciliidae; genus Girardinus; species Girardinus metallicus. The sequence goes on along the minus strand of CAEGAE010031382.1, from coordinate 52,755 downwards.
CCTGAAAGGAAAACATTTGAAGTTAGTCCTCCGACTTGGACTCGATTGTTCCATTTATTTAACACATTTATCAAGATATTTACCCTTTGAAAACCTCTGTGCATGAAGGTGTCTCCGCCTGGTTGCACCATGCGCAGCTCCTCCAGTCCCGTTCGAATTTGCTCTCTGATTAGGAAGCAATAAGAAAACACCAAAAATACAAACCAGAGCCAGACGCATAAATCAGAGTGTTGTTGTGAGTCCCACCTGTCCTCTGTTAGCGGCATGAGGATCCGTCCCTCAGTGGAAAAGACAATAAAAGACATCCGCAGCTGAGGACTGGGATATTTAGAATAAAGACAATAAATGACACAAGGTAACTGTGACATTTCATTTTGCTGGATTTTCTGCACAAACCTGATGAACTTGTGGGCGAGATGATCCACGAAATAGTAGATCTCATTCCAGTAATACTGCACACTCCCAGACCTGAGTCACAAAGTTCAAAGCAGTGAAAAAGCAAAGTAAGATACGAGAATATTTCTTACACAAAACATTCAAAGAGTAGCATTTGATACATTTTTAAAGACTGGCAAGTTAAATGAGACACAAACAGATTAAATATTCCAATTAGTTTAATTGTAGAGGTTCTACAATTGAGAGTTGATCACGTATTCAATAAATTATTACTTTAAAGTAGTTAGCCAACTGTTTACTCAACTAAACACTGTAGTATGCATTGTAATGAATTTTGATAATTGTTTGACTCTGATTGGTAGTTTAGACCACAGTTCAGATTAAATTATTTAATTATTTGCAGAAAAACAAGATGGTTAATTATAACAAATAAAAAATATCCTTGTTTTCTGAGGGTCTTTCAAAGTTGTGGAGTTTTTTTCAGTATTTCTGTTTCTATTTTCATTAATTATCTGTTCAGTCCTGAAGTCTGGCAGCACAAAATCTACTTAAAGAATAAGTTATGTTAAAAACGTAACCTAAGAAGAAGTATCAGATCTAAAATATAATATATATTGCCAAGGTGGAGATCTACTGATTAAAACTAAAAAAATACAAGACATTCTGGGCAATTTTATAAATCATAAAATTGGATTTGACACAGCACTTTATGGAAACCACAGTGTAAGCTACTTAAAGACCAAAAACTAAACCAACACAAAAAAAACAGGAGTTGAAACCAGATCTGCAAGGTGATCCAAGTCACCCAATTCATTTCCAAAACAAAATTCATCAAACTTGTTATTACTCTTCACAAACAACAACGACATTATGTTGCACAATGGCTAAAGAGCTGAACAATAGTAACGTATATCTGTTTATACATTACAAATAAACCATTGAATAATTTCATGAACTTTCACTGTTGCTATCACAAAAAAAATAGCAAACTAAAGCCAAAGTCACAAGATTTTAACTGTTGCTCTCTTCTGCTCTGCATTTTAATGTCAGGTGCAAGTAAAAAAAAAGTGAACAAAAAAATGCAGGGTATTATATTGACGTCAGTAATTAAATGGAAATTTGGAGCTCTAAGCGGCTCCAGGGCCTACCCTGGGCAGCCTCTCGTCCTTATGTTTTCATTTATCCAGAGATCTGAGTCTAAGTGGAGGAACGCCGCCAAAAACCAGGGATCTTTGGAACGTCTGGCTCTAATGGTGCAAGGGTTCTGCTGCCCAGAGCACAGAGGGAAACGCTGCTGCTCCTGTCAGGAAAGTATGTCTGCAGTTTGACAGCGCGAGTCCCTGCAGTGAGTTTTATTGTCCAAGATGAAAAAAGTGTTTTCTCTGTTAAACCCAGAGATGTAAACCACGTCATGTGACACAGGATCCGTTCCGAAAGGTCATGTTATCTCTGTGACAGTTTAATCGCCTGTGTGATTTAACCCTCGTGTTTTTAAAGAGCGCGGAAATCTGCTGCTGGATTTTAGTAGTACTTTAGAAGACAGCAGGTTTATTTCTAAAATAATTAGTAGATTGGGGAGATGTATTCACATAAATCATCAGTTATGTAAGACTGTGTGCTGTGGAAATAAAAGCTTTTAAGGCAAAACATAAAATTGTCCTTTTTATTGCATTCAGATATTTCATTCATAATTCAAACTCCCAGTTTAGCAGTCAAACAACATAGAAAAACAACTGGAAGCCGCAGGCTAGCTAGACATTTGCTAACAAATGCATTATTGCGGACTTAGGGTTTTCAAAAAATGTTTGTAAATAATAGAAAAAATAGCGTAATGTAAACCTGAACTAATATCAGAGGGTTAAGAAATCTTAAAGTCAGAGGCAACTCTTTCCAAACGGTTGATGAACTTATGAGTTAGATTCTGAAGCTTACCAGATACTTTTCCAGAATTCAGAAGTTACTTTCTGAAATTTGCTGCATACTTTCTTTTTAGCAATTTTCATCAAATTTACTGATTACTTTCCCGAAATTTAGGGATTATTTTCAGGACTTAGTGTGTATAACTTTACCTAACTTACTACTTACTTTCCTGAATCGTCAGATTTACTTCATGAGTCTTACATGGTACTAGAACTTTAGTTCTAGTACCATGTAATTTTCCAAACACTATTAGATACATGCCTGGAACTTGAAAGATACTTTCATAAATAATTTAGGTTATTCATCAAAACCTATTAGTATGTTCTATGGAGATTGCAAGGAAGTATGTTGCAAGTTTCGGAAAGGGTTATCTTGATAAACCCAGAGAAAGTAGCCACTAAGTTTTGTTAAAGCTTCGTGTAAGTTCCAGCCTGTAAAATTACCTTGTAAATTGTTAAAAAAAAAAATACCAATATGTTTCAAAAATATTTAGGTTAAACACAAATATGAGAAGTATAAAGACGTGGTTCCAAATTGTTCACATTTGTGCGCACTATTCACTTATTAAACTTTTTATTTACATGCCCAACTATAGTTAGAAATTGTAGCTATTTATAGCAACAACTTTTGCACCTGTGACATCAAAGTAAACTGTGATGATTCATGCACCAAACTCTAACAGGACTTCTCCTGAGATTATCCGAAAGTAGAAGCACTCACTTGTCTAGAACAAAGTAAAGATCAAATCCTCCATAGCAGGACGACCCTTCTTCCCTTCTTTCATATATCTGTGCCATGCCGCTGACCACCAGGACTGCCACCAGTATGCCCAGCTCCACACGCAGTATGGCTTGCCCACACCAGGACTGGGACATGATTCCAAACTTAAGACAGGCCACAGCCTGAATGAGAGTAAAAGCAAATATTCTCCAGCTGAAATATTCCCCGTTTAAAGTGCTCAAGTGTGGATAGGCATCCTGGGAAGACTGATCTCCTAAGCATAAAGTTCTCCTCTGAGTTAGAGTCCCATCTCTGCCGCAGCAGCAGATGTACGCTGGCAAAGGACCATGGAAACCAGTGGGACTGGGTCTCTGGCTCCCTCTTTCTTCCATTGTGCATCTAAGGTTTCTACAGAAACAGAAAACAATCATTTAATGGTAGATTAAACACTATTTCTCCGATCTGATACTTGTGAATGAACCTACAGCGTTTCAGTCTTTTTTGTCTTTTAAAATTGTTAATTTCTTTGTTTTTTCATTTCTTTAATAAGTGATTTTGATCCTTATCCATCAGCACCACATGGTGGTGAGAACATAAATACCACTGAACAAAAACAGTGAAGTGTTCAACAATCAATCTGCATTACATATTAGGAAGCTAGAGTAATAACTCATTCTTCTTGATAATCATTCTTTATTTATTAATTGGATATTTTCCCACCAAGAAATGTGGAAAATTCACTTGTTTTGTCTTTTTTTTAAAAAGTTTTAATTTATTTAATGTTTCTATTATTATTTTTTTTTCAGTCTGTACTCAGAAATAGAAGGATTTAGAGTTGTGTTGGGTTAAAAATATCATCCCAAGCTTTTGGTATTTCATGCAAATACTATAAACCCAACAAAGACATTGTTGTTGACCTAAGTGGAAAGGTTGTAGCCCAGATGTCTACAGTAGCTCTGGAGGAGCTGCAGAGATCCAGAGCTCAGGAGGGAAACAATTTTTAACAGGACAAAAATTTGGCACACACTCCGAAAATGTTGAATTGTGAGAGATGGACCAGATTGAAGGCTTTGTTGAAAGAAAGCTAGTAGAAATATTGTTTAGAGATTGCCACAAGACATCTAAAGGACATGCGGAAGATGCAAAAACATCACTCTGTGAAACACGGTGGTGGCAGCAGAGATGGTGGTGGCAGCAGAGATTCACACAAGAACCTAAATCCTATTCAGAATCTCGACTTGGAAACTTTTGTTCACAGATATTCTCTCGCCTAATCGTACTAAAATTTAGCTGTTTAACAAAAAAACAATCCTGGAAAAACATTGCAGTTCTTAAAAGCAGGAAGAGGCGAATGACACAATTATCCATGCGCTTGTCTGCCCCCACACTATTCCATCTAAGTTCAATTCAGTTTTACAGGGTATTGTATGTGCCTGCCCCAGTAATGGCTGCGTCAGTATTTCCAGATGTTATAATAATGGAGCCCGCTGGCAGCCTACAGGTGGTGTAGTTAAACCCTTTCTGCTTACATGACTCTCGACAGGATTTGAACATGTATTTGATGTTTGAGTTTAGCTAATTGTTTTGTTGGGGGGGGGGGGGTTGTATTTGACTACATTGAAAGCGTGTTTTCCATGTACACTCATTCCTGGACTATGACTAAAATAAGTGAGTGACGTTTAACATTTACTTAGATGCGCTGAGCCCAGATTCACTCCTGGAGCGGCATGTCAGCGGCGGCAGGGAACAATCCCACAGAGGAACTTCAGGTTTTACTCCATTTTCATTTTCAATTTTTATTTTTATTTATTTTATTTTTATTTACTCTTCCAACCATATCCGTCTCTCAGCAGCGTCGTTCTCCTTTTAGTCCGAAGTAATGATGGACTCGGCACCAGCCGTACTGCTCCTGCTGTGCGGTCTGAGCGTCTCTCTGGCAGCTGATGGAGAAGCTGCGGGCGCGATTTTCTTCAATCCAGAGGATGCGGTGGATTTCAAGGACCCATGCAAAGCAGGTACCGTGAGATTTACTCTGAAACTGTTTATATTTAATACACAAAAGGTGTTTTTGGACAGTTTGAAGCGCAGTCCTGCTGTTGAGACTGAAAATAACAAACAAAGCTTCACTGCATGTTACAGTGCTGGCAGCTTTTAGGTTTAAATTTAGGTTAAAATGGATTCACTTAGGAGTTTGCAAAGTGTATAAGCAACAAGTCATAAGTCAGTATCAAAGTGTATTACAAAACGTTATATTTAAATGTACAATATTTAAATTTGTATCAATATTCAAACTTTCTTTGTCTAACTTATCTCTAAGAAAAGAAGGACCTAGATTAATGTAAGGTGCAACATAAAATATAGAAATTAAATGAACCTGGCAGACTTAGCTGATATGAGAATATTTAAAACTTTTTCCAAAAATGTGAGGATATTCTGATGTTCATTGTTTTCTTTGTGTAATATGAGTTATTCTGTGTTTGTTTATGCAGGATTGTTTGCTTTAATTCAAAAGAACATGTATTTTTTTAATTGTTCAATTAAATTAACAACATGTGTGTATTTTCAATGGTATACCAAAAATTTACGCAACTATAAAGGTTGAAAACCTTTAAAAAAATCTATCAAATTAAAGCAACTGGATTTTATTTAAGCAGTAAAGTGATAAATTGCTATTTTCTTTACAAAGAACTGGCCTGTATGCCTGTATTTTTAAAATATATCTCAATAATCATTACATTACAGTAATCAAAACATTTTATCAGTCACTGACCAGCAATAATCTAGAGAGCATAAATACAGAGCATATTGGAAAGCCTCCTTGCCATCACCCTAATTTCCATCAGGTTCAACTCTAATCCAAGAAACATGTTGGTAAAATTAGAAATTTACTGTAATTTTGGGCTTAACTAGAGATGTAAACAGATATAATTGAAAAAGACTTTAAGGCTTTTGTTGTCTTAAGAAGAGAATTAATATATTTTAAAATCATAATTCACTAATAAAATGTAAATTATAAATTAAGAAATAACACCTGCTTTCCTATTGTGATGGAGTATGAATATTTTAAAACCAACAATAAAAAAAACTTTGCCAAAAGGTCAAGATATTCAAGAAAACAACTTGTTTCCATCGTCCAACATGGCCAACAATTCTCTAGTAATCAAGGGCCTCCAGCAGGTTTGGTTTCCTTTCTTCTTTCTCTCGTTTTTTTTTTTTTTTCATTGTGACTTTGGGAACCTTCAAAACACACGGCTCCTCCGCTTTGAGGCAGTTGCCTGGAAACTGTGGGTCACCGAGGCCGTGCCAGCTGGACGCCGGCGAAATCCCTCATGGCCGCGGGGCACGGAGCACAGGCTCTGCAGGAGAGGTGTGGCAGTCATTTACAGTCACCCTCTGCATGACTGAGTCGACTTCAAAGGCATCCATAAGACGGGCCACATCCTGTCATTTGTGCAGCAGAAGGAGGCGCTCATAAGGAGTAACTCAAGTGAACGAGGGGGCAAAAAGTGTCCTGAAAACTGAACTGGAGCGCATTAGAAATAAATAACTGTTCAGGATTTAAAAAGGGGTTTTCAATTCGTCTGGATAAGCCCTGATTATTTATAGACTATGTATTTAAAGAAGTTGTCAGAAGTCATGAGTAAGTATACACACTGTTGATTTCCCGTAATAAAATGGAATGTAAGGGTGGAAAAGGTATAATTGAGATTATAGAATAATATTTGGTTATGTTTTCACCATTAATCAGTATTTCTTTACCAGTTTTTTGCATTAAAGTTAAAGAAGGTTAAAGCTTCTTCACAGATGGGTCTTCCTAATGGATCCAGGGCAGGAAGCAGCAAAACATGCGTAGCAATCCTTTCATGTATTTGGTCAATGTTTATCTTCCCTCCCGCCTTCCAGCCACAATCATTTTAATTTATGTTCTAATGTGAATCATGAAAAAGCAACATTTAATTATGGGCATTATAGGATGAATTTAATTGAATATTAACATAGTATTTGTGCTGTGTTTTAAAAATGAGAAAACTAGCTGAAACTTGATTATCGTTGCAGCAGTATAATTTCCTGCATAGGGACAAGATGAAAAGGTGCTAAAACTCCAATTATCCTGTGTTCTTGACAAATATCACAAATGTATATCGTATTTCTCACACATCTATATGGTTTTGTAAACCTTGTGTCATTTATACTACGTGTCTGTCTCCTAAAACCTTTTAGATGCATTAAAGTTTGTGCTTTTGTGACGCAACAAGTTGGGACCCATCTAGTTAGCGTTTCTTTATGTTTTAAATTTGCACAGCTGCCTTTTTGGGAGACATTGCTCTGGACGAAGAAGATCTTCGTATGTTTAAAGTCAGCCAGGACGTTGATGCAGAACAATATGTTAACCACACAAACTCAGGTATGTCTTAACAGGAAGAAAAAGCACATTTCTGATCAAACTATTCAAGATGATATATGAAATTTCCATATGCTCTTTACAGCTGGTAATTCCTCTTCCAATGACGAAGCTGCAGACGGTCGGAGTCCACAGAGGCAGAAGCGAGCAGCCACCTCCAAGCCTGAGCGAGTGTGGCCGGACGGCATCATCCCATATGTGATCAGTGGGAATTTTAGTGGTGAGGCCAGAGGAAAGCCGTGCCTCCGTCTCCTCCAAACCTTCACCTTGGACAACTTAAATCTGTCAAAACCTCATTACAGACTTTCCTCTTAGGTAGCCAGCGCGCCTTATTTCGTCAAGCGATGCGCCACTGGGAGAAGCATACATGTGTGATATTCACAGAGAGAACAAATGAAGAAAGCTACATTATTTTTGCTTACAGGCCCTGTGGGTGAGTAGTTTGCAAGGAAGTTTGTAACTTAAATAAATGAGATAAATGTTACATATTACATAAAATAAATACTTTTGAGTGTTCTTAAAGCAGTTTCTTTTACATTTGAAATAGATTATAACGTACAGAAGCTATTCAGTTTTATTTTAATAAATCAGGGAAGGCAGATGTCCTTTATTCATCCTTAAAGACCTCAACTTTGGGAACCTGACTGTTCAAACCCAAACTTGCACACATGATTTATTAGAGAGCAAAAACATAATTAATAACAAAGCAATAAAGTGATTTTAAAATTAAAACTCTATGAGGAGCAGATTGCTGTTGCAACATGCTAATGAGTCAGTTTGTTTTTGCAAAAAAGAAAATGTTATATTATCATTAAGCTTGCATATTTTGAACTGCAGGAAGCTGTGTATAATGAGCAATAATAAAGAAAAACAATAAACATTCTGAATATTTAGGGAAAAAATTGAATAAACAGAACATAAACCGCTGACTTGTAAGTCAGTATCCAAGTATAACTTGGAACATGTGGGAATTCAACACTCACTTCCCCTTCTATTGAATATTAAATTAAATATTCAACTACAGGGAAATACAAAAATGTTTCACTTAATAAACAAAATGTTTCAACAAAGGTGTATTTTGTAGCTTAAAATAAGTAAAAACTTTAATTGATAGTGTTACCCATCAGGCTGAAATAACATCAGTGAGATGCTTCTTGTAGTCTTTAGTCTCTAACACGGATTCAGAGGAAACTTCTCCAATCCACTCCTCATTCGCAGCTCTGACATTTTTGAGGCATTTCCTTCATGTCTACCTTCTTTAATCCTGTGTTCTCTCTCTCTTCAGTGGTCGGAAGCACAATAGACCAAATGTTTGTAATTTAAACAGAGCAAACATCCAGAAAAACAACATTATTAGCATTTACACCTGTTTTTGATCCTATGTAAATACAGTTGGGATTTTCTAATTTATTCCATCCAAAACTGCCAAATTTTATTGAAGAAAATGTATATTAAGATACATTTTCTTCGTATTTCTGCTGTTTATGTCTCTTGATTTTTTTAGTGTTGTACAAAATGAAGTTAACATGCAACATGGGCATGTCCAAACATCTAGTAACACTTTATTTGCCGGGTTGTGAATAAGACTGTCATGACTCTGTCATAAACATGACATAACGCCTGTCATGAACATGAATAAGTCTTCATGAACATTTATGACTGTTGTCATAAATGTCATAAATGTTGTCATTCGGTAAATCATGACACTTTTAATACAATGTTGACATTATTCAAAATGTCTTTATCATGACCCCGTCAACCAGTCAAATAAAGTGTTACCAAACTTCTGATAGACTGGCTGTCCTTTTCCCACAGCTCTGTATGTCAAAATATTACTACACTAACTTCCCGCGGAGGCTTGCTGTGCTGTAGCGCTAAGGACACCTTTCATGTAAAACAGAAGATTTTGTATTCAATGTGTTATCTTTTATAATACTTCTCCACCTAAAAAAAAGTAATGTTCTTGGTTGCATATTGTGCTTATTTAATGTTAAGTTGCTTCTCCTTCACCAGCCACAAGAGGGCACAACTCTTCCCATGCTAAATATAGATATTTAAAGTCATTTTGATTCTCTTTCTCTCCCAGAGACATGTTTTCCTTTGGTTTTCTGGAGTTGCTGACAATAACATCTGTTTCGGATGTGGGCTACCGATGATGTTTCATGTTTTTTTAGTGAAACTTTACTCATAGGCTTGACAGATTCTTCTCGTTAAATGTCAGAAAAGCAAAGACTTTCTGGAAATTCATCACATATTCTCATTCAGAAGCAATTTAGGATGGGTGTGGACACTTTGCTGCTTTACAGATGCTGCTCCTACGTGGGGAGGAGAGGTGGCGGGCCTCAGGCGATCTCCATTGGGAAGAACTGCGATAAGTTTGGCATCGTGGTTCATGAACTCGGCCACGTGATCGGCTTCTGGCACGAACACACTCGTCCTGACCGTGACGAGCACGTAAGCATCGTCAGAGACAACATCCAGCCAGGTACTAAGGTAGTAACCGTGTTACTACACAGGAGTTTCTGTAATTGTAAATGCAGCTTGCTGATGCTCTGTTACTTCCACCAAAAGGTCAAGACTATAACTTCCTGAAGATGGAACCTGGAGAGGTGGACTCTCTGGGAGAGGGCTATGACTTTGGCAGCATCATGCATTATGCAAGGAACACGTTTTCCAGGTGGGTTGCCAATTTTCCTCTGCTTTCTTTTTCTCCACCGCCTAATGTTTAACTTGTCTGTTATTTGGGTTTGCTGAGCATACATTTTCTTTTCACTTCAACACACTTCACATTAACAAGTCATAAAACCAACTCTCTGAGGAATTTATTGATTTAATGGTGACTCACTCTTTCCTCTGTATCCTGCCTCTAACTCACTGTCAATCATCAATAAACTCCTTCACCTGAATGACATTAAAATAAAAATATTTTTTTTCCAGCGATGAGCCGGTTTAATGGCTACTTGTTGCAGTGTTGTGCAAAAGTAGTTTATTTGACAGTGAAGTGTTTTGACCTAAATCTTAACCATCATACTAGATTGTGACATTTGGGCTTTGTATCACTTCTTATAACCTACTCAGCCTTAAGTTTGGTTCTTTGATGAAGATTTTCTCTGCCTGGCCTGTCAGGTCAGGTTGACAGACATATCTTGGTTGATTTTGAGTTGTGCCCAGGAAATTAACAGTGTTTCTAAAAGATAGTTAAAGTTTTAGCATTGTTTCATAATCTAACTTTGCTATTCTGTCCCTATATCTGATTTTTTGTTCGGTTTCTTGACCTTCATGTTCCTGTTTGCTCACTAATGTCTTTTATTAAACCTCTTTCTTCTCAAAGAACAGCTGGATTTATAGAACTTTATTAATTTGAAAAGTAGTTTGTTGTTCTACGTTTTATTTTAGCAAATTTTGCCATGAAGCACTTGAAATCATACAGAAAACAAATTCAAAGCAGACAAATAGATTTTCTCTCGTCATTCTTTGTATTTTGCTTGTCATAATTGTCATGATCCTTTTCCTTCACAATTTCTTCATGTTTTTCTTTGTCTGTAACATAGAAATAATTAAAATAATCATTAATTTGAAGCTGCTACACGGCAAAAGGAGAAAACGTCCAGGGTTTCTCAAAAACGACTCTCTTAACGAGACATTAAGTTAAATATGAGACCTGATGTTTGTCCCTCTTTTCCACCGTCAGTCCATCAAGAACCTGCTGTGTTGTGACAGAAATGCTTTCCCTCTTAAGCATACTGTTGCTCCTCTCTGCTTCTGCTTTGGTGTTTTACCCCCATCACTGCGTCAGGGCTCTGGGTCGTGGCGGCTTGCCAATTTAAATAAAAGTCCAACCAGTTCAGGGTTTGTTGAACAATTTGGGGGCTGGAGTGGCTTTTCTCTCCGGCATTCAGGAGCGGGCTCCACTGAGCCAGCTGGCACCGGCCAGCGGCCCCATTCAGAGCACTCTGTTTACACATGCCTGTCATTCATCATTTCATCACCATGGTAACTGAGCAACAGCGGGCGCTGTAAACCCAGCAAGGGATTATTACAATCAATAAAAGTATCAAGGTGCTGACAAAGTTGTTGACAAATTGCAGGCGTAAATATTTTGCACTTGAGAATAGAGTTTTATAACCTTAATAAAATAAAATGAAAACTTCTGATTTGTGTGTGTCTAGATGGGAATGTGTTTGAGTAAGAAAAAATCCAAGTTATATATCGACATATAAGTCAGAAACTGTCGCAGTAAATACATTTTGTTTGTGTAGCCATTGATAAAAATGTATGTGCATAAAGAATAGTTACCTCTTTTTAGAGTTTTTACAAATACGAAGCAAAAAACTACATGTAAATCTCTGTGTTCAGGTTCTTCCTCGCTTGCGTGTGAGTTTCAAGCTGCAAGAACAAATTTTGATGAGAATATCTTCCATTTCAGCTGATTCATTAATTTCATGTAAATCAATAATTACATAAACATTCTGATTTACAACCACAAACTGGGTACACCGTTGATTTGCAATGCAGAAATTATCAGCCTTTCTATTTTACAACTTTACAAAATACAATTCAAAGCTACAAAGTCTGATTTACAAGTACAAAATGTTTATTTCAGTACTGGAATTTGTATCCATGGAGGAGAACCTTTCTAAACATAACATCATCCTGTCTGTATATTGTCACGGCTATAGTCTTTGTGCAATAATTAACTTCTACATGGTTCTTATGTTTTGAAACACTGCAAGGATGAACAGATTTGTACTTTGTGTGAAACAGAAGCATCTTCTTGGACACCATCTTGCCTCGTTACGATGTCAACGGTATTCGACCCTCCATTGGACAGAGGACAAGACTTAGTGAAGGAGACATTGCTCAAGCCCGCAAACTCTACAAATGTGCAAGTAGGACATAAATAAATAAGATATAATGTCCCATAAGTCATAATTTTGTTCGTGTCTTGTCATCTTTGTGCATTTGTGTGCAATTTTTTGTTTCCTTTTTTTGGCAGGATGTGGGGAAAGTCTGCAGGACAGAGCTGGAAACCTTTCTTCTCCTGGTTTCCCAAACGGATACTCAGCATACACTCACTGTGTTTGGAGGATTTCTGTCACACCAGGAGAAAAGGTGACTTTTAAACCTACACTTATCCCTGCAAAATGGGTGCATGTATTTTCTTAATTGAACCTCTTTAATACACAACATGCCGGATTTATTTCATTTTGTGAAAAAAAAACAAAAAACAAACATATTTTGGCAATAATTGTGTAATTTGACCTACTTATAAAAACATAAATGGTACGAAAATTAAATAAAAATAATAGTATTAACATGTTGGTAGGTCTGATGTAATGGAGACCTTTACAATTGCACCAATGAGGTGCAGCTTAACAAATTAGCAAAATGTGATTTATTTTAGTAATTAATTTGAATAGGTTGCTGAATAGCCAAACATTTAAGTTGTTACTGTAAAAAATATTATTGTTTACCAGTCATGCAAGACGCCAATCCTCAAAGTCCAGGATCCTGCAAGTTTCAGGAATGTTCCTGGTTCAACACATTAAATGATCAAATTACCACCTTATCATGCAATCAAGTTCTTCAGGGTCTTGCTAGTGAACTAATTATTTGATTCATGTGTGATAAAGCAGGAATGCAAAAGATCTGGAGTTTGAAATCTCAGTTTTAAGCAATCAATTTGGGTCAGAGTCTCATACATCCTCGGTGTGTAAATTTGGGATCAACATTTTAACTCTTTTGCCTTTTCAATCTGATATAATTACATGCGGTTATGCTCAGCATCTCTCCTCTGTGTCCCAGATTGTCCTTAATTTCACTTCCATGGATCTCTTCAGGAGTCATCTCTGCTGGTACGACCACGTAGAAGTTCGAGACGGATTCTGGAGAAAAGCTCCCCTAAAAGGTCTGATTAATGCCTGTTTTATAAACTAGATATTTAGAAGCTGATTTAGGCTTTTTGTGACTGTTTTGTACTAAGTTACACTAAGCAATACTTCCTGACTGGGAATGTTCTCTTCAGGGCGTTTTTGTGGCGACACAACTCCAGATTCGATCATCTCAAACGACAGTCGTCTTTGGATCGAGTTTAGAAGCAGCAGTAGCTGGGTGGGCAAAGGCTTCTCTGCTTCTTATGAAGGTAAAACACAAGGATGATACCGATTTAAACCCATTTTAACAATAGTTTACAAAGATGAAATCCAGACCAAATATAGAGTCAATAATGTGTCAGTGTTTAAACTAACTAAATAAAAATGGCCAATCATGCATTTTTATATTTCCATAATTTTAAGATTTTTTATTTAGGGGTGTCAAACTTAAAGGGATGCAAACGTTTGCCCCATTTTCATATGTTTATTTGTTAAAATGGTTTTAAAATATGGATTGAGAATTCTAGTAATTACTGTAACATGACTGCTGGAGATTATCTACAATCGAAGGGATAAACAATGAGTGAATGGTCATCTTTTGCATCCCACTGTTCAAACTAAACCTGTCAGGCATTATACTGCCCTCTGCTGTAACTCTAGTGTCTAAATATTTGAGCTATTTTCTCTATCTGCTTTTACATGCAGTGCTATTAAACATTTATTAAGCATAATTAAAATTTCTTATTTTCCTGTTACAAATTATTGCCAGAATTTGTTCTTCAGTACGTTATGGTACTGGTGATATCAGGACCTTCTGTCTCCATTTACCTTTAGTTTAACTTTGGCATTTGAATGCCTTTGACATCTTTGAACCGATTCGGTCCTTAATCTTACTTCTCTACAGCCATCTGTGGCGGGGAGTTGGTGCGAGATAGTGGCCAGATCCAGTCCCCCAATTATCCTGATGACTACCAGCCCAACAAAATGTGCGTGTGGAAGATCACTGTGCCAGAAGGATTTCAAGTCGGCCTCACCTTTCAGTCATTTGAGGTAAAAATCATATAACAATACGAGAAATTATTAAATAAATTTTATCTCAAACAGAGAGAGAAGGCCTCATAAGACGTATTTCTCGCATTACATGTGAGTAACCCGAACAGCAGCAGCGTTCATTTATATTCTGACTGTAGACTGAGAAACACGACGCCTGCACATACGACTATGTTGAAGCCAGGGATGGCGGTTCGGACAGCAGCCCACTCCTCGGCCGGTTCTGTGGCTACGACAAGCCGAAGAACCTCAAGAGCAGCTCCAACCAGCTCTGGCTGAAATTTGTCTCTGACGGCTCGGTCAACAAGGCAGGATTTGCTGCCAGCTTTTTAAAAGGTCAGAGAGTCCCTCCAGCAACAAAGTGTCTACACAATTTTTATGGAGGAGGACATATGGACACTGATTCAGTTTTCTTTTTGATTAGAGATGGATGAGTGCTCCAGACCTGACAATGGGCACTGTGAGCAGCGCTGCATGAACACGCTGGGCAGCTACAGATGCGCCTGTGACCCTGGTTTTGAGCTGGCAGCAGACAGACGCAGCTGTGAAGGTGAGAGCTTTACTAATAAAACAGGACATAAAGTCTCATTTGGAGGACTTTTATCTCCATTGCCTTGCAAAAGTGTTCATAACCCTGGAAAGTTTTCACAATTTGTAACGCAAAGTCCAAAAACATCAACATATTTTTGTGGGATTTGTTTTGATGAGCTAATATGTAGCAATGCACAATACTGTTCTTTTCCAATAGCTTCTGCATTATTTTCAAAGTAACATTACAGTCGGAGAAAATCAAAGTGAAGACATCGTTGTTTTCAAAAGTGGTCCACGTATTGACATTTTATTTAATTTATCTTTCAAAAAGATAAATAAAGTAAAATTAATCACTTGAATGCAAATAAACATCACACTTTAACTTCACATATATGCATTACTTTATGTTTTGCAATAACAGAAAATCCCAAAGAATACTTGTTGCCAATTAATACTTCAAAAAAGTGACGACATTATTGTCAATGTAGCCTGTTATATTATTCTGTCAGCCATTATAGTTCAACAGTGTCCATAGTTAAATAAAGAATTTAATATTTTAATTAAAGCAACATAGTGCACTGTCTTAAAATCCAAAAGATTGATGAAACGCTCCTCTTTTACCATTTTTACCACAAGGGGGCAGTGTTGTTTGTTGCAGTAACTCAAGAGTCACTATTTTTGTTCATCCAAAACTTTGATGAAAAGAAAACAAAATCCCTTCTGCAAACTCAGCATGTACATTTATTTATTTTTTAATTACCTTAATGCAGCAACAAAAAGGTTGTTTACATAAGTTCCTTTTTATTTCCTCACATCCAGTGAAGTTGATTATTTCAGTAAATCTTAAATCTTTAATTTAATCTAATATCCTCACTGGATTTTAGCTTAAGAAGTAAACAAGGAATTGATTTTAGAATACTTCACATATTGTTTTCTTTATCTAGCTTCGAAAACATGTTCTAATTAATTTGGTATTGAAAAAAGATAAAGTCACAATTTATTAAACTTGTCATTTTTCACAGATTTTTTCTGAACAAGAAGGTTTACTAAATCAATATTTTTTACCAGATTAAAACACATTTTAATTGTCCTCTGTTGAGGTTCAAAATGTTATTTTTAAATCTCATTTAGCTTTCTACATTTCAAAAGTTTGCATGTGGTTTTAATTAGTATATCCAAAATAAAAAAAATGAATTTTGAAGTGTTTTAAATATGAACCATTCATGTTTGTTCGAACATGATAGACTAAAAAAAATCAAATTTCTTCATTTACATAACAAATTCTGTTTAAGAATAGAAACAGACCCAGACATATTGATCAAAATGTACTCAGTAAAATGTACTCCGTGTGTTTTACCAGTTTTCCTGTTTAACATCTAGTTAATCGATATGTTTTTATCAGTTTTATCATGTGTTTTAACCTTGCCATCGATTCAGCTGATTCACGCTGAAGGTTATGCGACTGTTTTCACTTTGTTATGCATGAGTTTTTCCTCTGAAATCCTTTTTTCTTATTTCATTCCCTCCAGCAGCTGCCTGTGGCGGCTTCATCACCAGCCTGAATGGCTCCCTCAGCACCCCAGGCTGGCCCAGAGAGTATCCCCACAACAAGAACTGCGTGTGGCAACTGGTGGCCCCGGTTCAGTACCGGATCACCCTGACGTTTGATGGCTTTGAGACAGAAGGAAACGAAGTGGGTACAGCTCAGATTAGCATGTAAAGTGTTGTTGTTTTTGCCTTTTCTTGCTAAGACAGGGTGATTGAGGTTGTTTCACAACAGGTGTGTAAGTATGATTACGTTGAAGTGCGCAGCGGGCTGAGCGCCGACTCCAAGATCCACGGGAAGTTCTGTGGCACAGAGAAACCCGACGTTATCACCTCCCTTCAGAACAACATGAGGATTGAGTTCAAGTCGGACAACACCGTGTCCAAGAGGGGCTTCAAGGCCCACTTCTTCTCTGGTGAGCGGCCAGTAAATGTAAGAAATTCCTGATGCAATACTGCAAGAAAATATCACAAAAAAGTTACACAGGTACTCTGCCTGTGCAGAGATTGTAATTTGTGTGCTGAAGATATTTTATAATTATTCACAATTTAGTACGGAATCAACTTAAAGTGTTTTCAGATTCAAACTTCCTTACTACTTTTATTTGAAAATGAGTAAATAGTCTAGAGAATATTGGGTTTTATGGATTAATAAATGACTTGGCAATAAAAAATATATATATTTCTATTTGTCAATCCTTACTTGTTGTTATTCTTGTTAAGAAAATCAAGTTTACACAGAGCCTGTTTGTACATATTTGTCCCTGCTGAAGACAAGAAAATCCAGCAAAAGTCTTTGAACATCTCCACAGATATAGACGAGTGCTCCAACGGTAACGGAGGATGCCTGCATGAATGTGTGAACACCTTTGGGAGCTACAGGTGTCAGTGCCGCATTGGGTTTATGCTGCACGACAATAAGCACGACTGCAAGGAAGGTAGGCAAGTTCAGATCAACCTTTAATGCTAAGATGACTATTTATACTGTTTTTGTTAAGCAAAATGAATGTTTGAAGCATTTGCAGTCACAGCGCAGATCCCAACTGGATTTAAACAATTAGATTATTGTTGCAATATTGCTTTAAACATCTTCTGGTCTTAATGCAACATAGCTGCTGGATCATACATTTCCATTCTGGTGTGATTTTTCTCAGTAGTCAGCTGTGATTGAGGCACTATAAATATGGATTGTACAGAAATGTATATTAGAATTAAATTTCAAAGCCCTCTTTTTCAATAACAGCTAATCAATCTAAATACTGGAGCTAATCAATCTAAATACTGGAGACTGGAAAATCAGTTCAACTGCCTAAAGTTGCGAATTTACATCAAACCAGAATTTTTATTTTTTATATGTGCTGCTTCTCAAAGAACAATCTCCACTTAATTTAATATTTGCTTGATGGCAAAAACTAAATATGTGATATCATTCTAAATAACTTCAGGCAGTAAGAAGTTAAGTGAATTGTGCAGAAAGAAATACTGGTAAACCTCAGTAAATTGAGGAATGTTTTCTACTAAAGAGAGCTCCAAAATGCAGAAAACAACTACTCCATATCATTACGAACAAAGAAGCTTTTATGAGCTGTCTAATTAAGAGGCGTTCTTGGTTTTTCCCATTATGTCATATGATAATTAAGCTCTCTTAGAAAAAGGTGTTTTTGCAATCAGAAATGATGTGGTCCAGTCATTACTATTTTCCCCTGACGTGCTGTTTCGTTTTTGTTTAGCTGGGTGTGATCACTTCGTAAACACGGCATCCGGCACAATCAGCAGTCCCAACTGGCCAAACAAGTATCCCAGCAAGAAGGCCTGCACCTGGTCTCTGTCCACCACACCGGGCCATCGGATCAAACTCGTAGGTCGTGACTCAGACACAGTGATTCCGTATGAATGAAAACACCCACTTACAATCTGTTTGAAAATCTCCCTCTCAGATTTTTAACGAGGTTGACATGGAGGCTCATCTTGAGTGTGCTTATGATCACCTGGAGATCTTTGACGGCAGAGATGTTCGCGCCCCGATGCTGGGCCGCTTTTGTGGCACCAAAACACCCTATCCAGTTACATCCAGCAGCAACAAGATGTTCCTGCATTTTTTCTCTGACAACTCGGTGCAAAAGAGAGGATTTGAGGCTTCGTACAGAGCAGGTGGGCAAAAAAATTTACTCGCATCCACTTATTGGCAATTAATTGAAAAGATAGCAGCATAAAAATCAACAAGTTATCAACAGATTTGAGTGAAATTGTGTTAATTAGATAAAAAACAAAAAGATGGGGAAAAAAAAACACATGCTGAATTCTTACATTTTCTCATATTACAACCACAAACTGCGATATACTTTGGGACCTTACCTCCATGATGACATTCAGGTGGCCGTCATGATGAACTGTTGTTATTTTGATTCAGGTGTGTTAAACAAAAAAAAGATTTAAAATATGCAGGACAGCAGCAATATTTGGACTGAGGTGCGGACCAACAAAGTGTTGATTGACTCAAAGGACCAAAATTACGTATCATCTCTGCACACTACACATTTCCAAAAGGTTTTTGAAAGCTCTGCATTATTTTGATCACTAAAAACATTAATGAGTTTGACAAAATATAAAAGCTCATGGTTACAAACGCATTTGCAAGTCAGTGTAAGTGTGGTGACACAATGTAGGGCTGCAGAATAAACTGTAAATACAGTGTTGTTGCTGAGAAGATGCTGTTTGAGAGAAAATGCTCGTTCAAGGGTCTCTTAAAAAGGTACTGAAAAAAGCCTGAAATGGTAAATTGTAGCTGGGGGAAAAGAGTCGCCAGAATTGTGACATTTTAAGTGTTTTTTGCATTCTTTCCACCCTTTTACGAGCCTCTCGTCTTGACCCTCTAATTTTGTGGTCGTGGATTCCCAGAATGCGGAGGAAGCCTTAAAGCCGAGGTCAAGACAAAAGACCTGTACTCTCATGCACAGTTTGGAGATAACAACTACCCTGGCGGCTCCGACTGTCTGTGGGTGCTCACCGCCGAGAAGGGCTACGGCGTGGAGATTATCTTCCAAGTGTTTGAGATTGAGGAGGAGGCGGACTGCGGCTACGATTATTTGGAGCTGTACGATGGCGCTGACATCAAGTCCCCCAGACTGGGCCGATACTGTGGATCGGGGGTAGGACCTCTAATAATCTTCTTGATCCAGTTCTTGATGCCTAAGCAGATTTGAAATGACACATCTGTGGTTTTCGGTTCCCTCAGGCTCCAGAGGACGTCTACTCAGCCGGAGACGCCATCGTTTTAAAGTTCCACTCAGACGACAGCATCAGTAAAAAAGGCTTCCACGCACGCTACACCAGCACGAAGTTCCAGGACACGCTACACACCAGCAGCTAGGCCCAATCGTAGACTCCCATCTCCAACATTTCGACGGTCACACCCATTTTCAAGCGACGGGTAAATGCTCGGCTTGATACCACAAACACCACCCTGCATACTTTACATCTGTAAGACTAATAGAAACCATACGGAGAAATCTGTGTTTGCATTCAGAGCTGTTTAGTTTCAGAGGAAATTATAGATTCATAATGACCACCTCACTTTTTAGAAACTGGTTACAGAAACACACTGGATTAAGATATAAAATGTATATATTGAAATATAGTTTGCTGTGAGTCTAGACTTATAAAACCATCTGAAGGAGACATCAACTTTTAAGAATATCATGTAATTTTAAGGATTTGCAAACACTGAAAGGAGAATTAAATCATCTTCTGGATTTTGTTTTTCTTCGTTTTAACGTGAATGGATGCAGTGCCACTCAGATGCCTGAGTCAGCTTTGTTGAATGAAACATACGTTACTGATATTTATAATCAAAGATATTTAGAGATTTTATCTACTCAAAATTTCCAGTCTCCTTCTCTTTTTTATCTCTTCTGTTCTGACATCATCTGCTGCAAATACAAAGAAAATATGAATCTGATGTAGGGAACATAAGTGGCAAATTGTGAGAGAGAGAGAAAATAAGCTTTATGGATTGTGCAGTAAAAAAATAAAGAAATGCAATTGCTGAAAATGGTACAGTCTGATGTCTGTAATTAAAGTTTAGCAACATGCTTTCAGTGAACAACTACTATTATAGCAGCCTCCACAGTTATTTGCTACACTCTTAACGATGTGAACAGAAAGCTTTGAAAATAAGCTACAGAGTTTTTAGGACTTCACGTTGTTTTCCATATAAATGTTTCTCTGACTATGCATATGTAACTGCTGGCCTTTTTCCTGTAGCTAATTTCTGATTTATGAAAATCTACATTTGTATTCCTTACATAGTTTTCTTTATAGTCTTCCCAATTTTGAAGAGTGGCTGAGAGAAATTTGTCTCTGTCTTGCTTCATCCCAACACCAAATGGAAACAGGAAGTCAAAGATTAGGCCCATTTTTAACAATCTACAAGGTTGCATAGCACTTGTTGGGACCGCAAATGTGAAATCTGAAATGTTGCTAAAACAATTTTTGGCAATGTGGAATTTGCCCTCACATTGAATGCATCTGTATAATAGATATATTAAATGATTTATTTCTCTAAAAAATTCAGAGATAGACTATGCTACTGACATAAAAGATGAATTTATTTATATGTTTTTTACCAAGCGTGCTGAGAAATGTGGAAATCACTGCAGTTGGACTAAATTGAGCTTTGCATGAATCAGTTTTTGAATCAAATTATTAAATATAGATATAATCGGATGTGGGAAACAGACACATTTAAAACCTGAGTTACTTTTACAGGCAAAGACGAAAAAATGGAAGGCCAAACTGCAAATATTTAAAAGTTTTATATATTCTTTCTTCATTTATTTCCATCTGACATTCATTCCTTTCAATTTATTCTGACGGCACCAATTAAAAGTGGAACTGTTTCACAGTGCATAGTTTCAAACCATCAAGCCAGTCATGTTTTTAGAAACAAAGGTTTTACATTGTCACTGATATTTCTTCAACATTAAAATACATATGTACAGATGAGGGCTGCACAGTGGCACAGTTGGTAGAGCTGTTGCCTTGCAGCAAGAAGGTTCTGGGTTCGATTCCAGGCCCGGGGTCTTTCTGCATGGACTTTGCAAGTTCTCCCTGTGCATGCGTGGGTTCTCTCCGGGTACTCTGGCTTCCTCCCACAGTCCAAAAACATGACTGTCTCTCCAAATTCTCCCTAGCTGTAAGTGTGTGTGTGCATGGTTGTGTGTCCTGCCTGTGTCCGTGTTGCCCTGCGACAGACTGGCGACCTGTCCAGGGTGACCCCGCCTCTCGCCCGGAACCTTAGCTGATGAGAAGGTGATTATACACAGTTTGAAGCACAGCTTCACAAAAAAAAAAAACATGGAGCAGAAAACATCCTACAAACTCAACCGTGTGTTTCAGAAAATGCTACTCATAATACAGAACAGTCTTAAATTCAGATTGTTTAGGAGAAAATAATTAATCAACAATATTTTACAAATGTTTTTTACATATATAATATTGCATAAAAGTTTGAAACCACAGGATTTCATTAAATTTTTTTCCAAAGAGCGTTATCTTTTAAAATGCTGTTGATCATTAGTTAATTCTCTATGACTTTGGACACATTTTCCTAATTGGCTAATGTTTAAGAAATGATCAAAACGAAACAATTATCAGCTGCTGATTAACAGAATCCAAAGTTTTTCAATGAGGAAAAAGTTCAAACTCTGAAAGAGGTCCGTCACCCTTCAGTTTATCATCCACTGTATGCTGGAATTTTAACTCCTATGAAATCAGCTTTTTGATGCTGAAATTCTATTTTATAATTTAGACTTTGTTATTTTTTGAATATATCTTATAAATTTTGTGGAGACTCCTTAAAAAGTTTACAAGAAAGCCTTGCCTATACTGCAAGAAAAATATAAATCGGTGACTCATGACTTTTGCACATTATTGTCAGTTCATAGCAACAATTAGTTTCCTCATGTTTAACTTCAGGCATGTTTACTTGCTCTCTCTTATTCCTGTGTTTAGATCTTTGGTAAGAAAACCTTGAGAGGCTCATTTTCATGCACTTTATCCAGGAAGCCGAGGTTGAAGTAAGGGTACAGAGTCTCAGTGAAGGTCTCCCTGAAGGTGTAGAGGTGGGTCATGCTCTCTGCGTTGTAAAAGGACACCAGGCCCCGCTTGTAGTCCAGGTACACCCCAATCCGGGCCAACGGCTCCTCCAGGGACAGGACAGTCGGAGGGGATGTGCCGGCCATGTATCTAACACCATAAGAGAGGGTGAGAGTCCAGAAGCCGTTGGCAGGGAGGGCCTTGATGACTCCTTTTCTGGGAACCGACTCCCTGGCGACCCCCACCGTCCACACCGTGCTGCTGTAGACCTCGATCTCCCAGTAGTGTCGGCCGTGAGTGAAGCCCTGACTTGCAAGCAGCGACAGGGCGGCGTTGAACCTGTTGGGGTTGTCCTCCACGGTGTGGTTGAAGGTCTGGTAGCGGACGCAGGTGAGGGAGGAGCTCAGGCTGAGCCAGGGGTTGGCGGTACTGGAGTTAAACGTAATGGCTGCTGGAACTAAACAGAGGGAGATTATTTGATATGACACAGCGCCTTGCAAAGGTATTTGTATCCCCTAACTTTTCTCACGTTGTGTCACATTGCAACTTCAAACTTTATTTTAAAGCAATTTACATAACAGTGCATAATTTTAAAATAAAAGAAAAAAAGATATATTTGAAAACTCTGATTTTCCTAGTTGGAAAACTCAGAAACTGGGCCATATTTTAGAAAGGGATTGGAGGGGCAGGAGCCCAGGGCCACCTTTTTTTTGTCAGACCAAAGACTTTTTTTGTTTATTAGTTTTTTAAATTAATGGTTGTTTTGCATTGCACGTTAGATAAAATTCTTAGGCTTATATCAAATGAATTGTATTAAAATTTTGGGATTTCAATGAATATAAGCAATACTATTTGAAAATTAAGATGACATAGTAATTTTTGGGGAGCATATTAAACCAATCATGCATCAATTTATGTATAGGACATAAACTGATGCATGAATAGTATTGTAATTTGCATTAGAAGAATCTTTCTGAAGTGACTAGGGCACAATCGTCACTTTACATTCTTTACATTCTTGTAAATCCGGCCCTGCTCAAAAAAATCTGAATACAAGAAAAGGCTACACTTTCAAGATTATTATTTGCAAAAAAATTTGGATTTTATGACTCATTTTCCTTCCGCTTCACAATTATGCGTTACTCTGAACTGATTCTTTAAATAACGTCCCAACAAAACATGTCTTTGCTGTTGCAACATATAAATAAAGAAAAGCTTAAGTAGGTGTGACACTGTAAGTTCAGCTTCTCAAAATGAATATCTGTGTGGGTCAGTAGCTTAGGAGCCCATGTGTTGCATGCAGTACCTGGGTAAAGGCTTCCCCTCATAGATTTCCAAACTCTGTACTGCAGAGGCCCCGCAAAGCGGCCCTCACACAGACTTGGGGGTGTAAAAGTTGGTTTCTCAAACTTGAGAGAAGGCCTGCCAACAACATCAAGCAATGAAAGGAGGGAATAAAGTCACATCTTTCCAAGGAAAACACATCCTAAATTTTCTCACACTCACCTCTGGGGAAGTGCTTTGATGCTCTAAAGCAAGGAGCAGCAAGAAGCACAGGAAAAGACACACACACACAGAGAGAGAGAAAGAGGGACACCGGTAATTAGTTTTTTTGGATTTGAAAGTAGAGAAATCATTTTTTCCACATTACATCAACGTCTGAGCTCATGCAGTCCCACCCTGCGGGATCTCTGTGGCCTGGGGAAAGTCCCGCAGCTGAAGCCAGCGATAGAGTGGCAACTTGCCTGAGCTAAAGTCCCCATTCTCCAGACGGGAGAGCGAGATTACTGGCCTGCATCCTGTCTGAACTCTCTGAGCGCTAGAGTCTTTTGTTTATAAATGGTCGCTGATGTTTATCTGATATGGTCAAGCGTGTGTAAGGCCTCCAAGAAACATAAAACACACACTCTGCTCAATCAAACCTGGAATGTCTGAGGCTTTTAAAATGTTAGATTCGCAGAAATGTATGTTTTGGCAAAATGAGATTCCACCTTTGTCCGCCTCCTTTATAAAAACAGATTTAGAAAAAAAAAAACCTTTATTGAAACCAAGAGCTCAGCATTTTTCCACACGGCTGACTCATCATGCTGGTAATAACTTCCAGATGAGTTGCTCTCCAACTGTGCACGAATTTCACACGGCTGAACTCACCCGGAGCAAAATGAACGGGTCCTGTTCTCTGAGTTTGTCCTCTATCTCGTGGACGGCCCTCTGCAGGCGGGAGATCTCCACGCACAGCAGGGCCTTGTGCTCGTCCAGGCGGATCAGCTCCCTGCGCTCCTCCGTCTTCAGCTTCACCTGGAGGAGTTTCTCCTCCTGGTACAGGAACTGGTGCAGGTCGCTGAACTGGGCCTCGATGCGCTGCTTCAGATCGGCCGTGTGGTCCTGGGGTCAGAGACAAAGGGACCAGCAGACTTTAGCAAGGAGTCAACTGAGAAAGGCTTTATACAAATTATGTGTGCATCAGAAATATTTTATAAGCATCAAATAAGCCACTAGCACTTTTAAATATTGTGTTTCTGACAGGGAAAATACTTTTTAACCGTTAGCAACCATTAGCAGCTAACTAGGCTAACGTCAGCATCTGCTTTGCAGGCTACTGGTGCAAAACTAACAGCCAGTTTCAAAGTTTTCTAATAAAACTGGACTACATTTGGTCATCTTTAGTCTCAAATCTGCTTTGAGTCCCAGTTTCAGATTTGGGACTTTTATTTGTGAAAATAAAAGCAATTTTAGGAGCTAACTCATAATTACTTTGACTGGAATGATCTCCACGAATAGTCTTTGAAAGGCAGTGTGAGATGACTTGTGAAAGCTTTATTCTGTGCTTATAGCCTTCATTATTTAAATGCATTAAAGAAATTTTGGGTTGGATGCAGAGCCCCAAAATTTATGATCCTCTGGGTATTGAGAGATTTAGACATGAAGGAACATCGGTAATTGTAAGTAAGATTTTGTTTTCGTTTGTGCTTGATCCCACCTTGAGCTTTTTAACTTCGTCTTCAGCCTCCCTGTCACACTGCAGCGCCGTGTTGAGCTCCACTTTTAAGGAATCCATTGAGCTGTTGAGAAATCCCTGCAGGAGAAATGCAGCAAAACAACTGTGGCTCACTGCAAACACAATGGCACTACTTTCACTGGCTTTTGTAGGGTGTGGGGGGGATATCAGAGAAATCAACAAACTGGAAACCTGACAGGAAAAAAGAAATACATGCTTCATTTCATACTGCACTGGTACCTACAAAGTATTTGCCACCAAGTTGATTGAATACAAACCTGGACCCTTCTATTCCAGATAAACTTGAAACATTTCCTCCAGATAGACGCAATCAGAGAGTAGCTCACCCTGTATTTCTGCTCAGCCTCCTGGACACACATCATGGTGTGATTCCTGTGTTCCTGGGACACGCCACACACCAAACACACCAGCTCCTGGTCCTCCTCGCAGTACAGCTTCAGCTCCTCCCTGTGCCTGCTGCAGCGTGGGACGGGAGCAGGAGCCCTCTCCGCACACCCTGCATCTGCCAGGCATCCTGCGCTCCCGCTCTCCTCCAGACCGTGACAGTAACTCTCCACAATGTTGGCAACGATGCGGTTGGGTCGGTAGCTCTTCCCGGGGTACACCTTCCTGCACTGAGGGCAGGAGCCCGTGCCCCCCTGGCCGGGACCCCGTGGCCCTGTCCAGTAGCCCTCAATGCATCCCTGGCAGAAAGTGTGATCGCAGGGCAGGGAAACTGGCTGCTTGAAAAGATCCAGGCATATGGAGCAGGTCAGATCTCTGCTGATTCTGTTTGCTGAGCTTTTGGCAACTTGGCCAGCTATGGGAGAAGGTCGCAGCTTTTCCATTGCTGCTTTCACAGAAAAATCTCCTTCTTTGGGGTTCCAACTCTTTTTCTCAGACTTTGTCCCTTTGTTAAGTCTTTCCAAGTTTTGCAGATAAGCTGACTGGACTTTCTTCACTTCTTTCTGGCTGTTGCTCATTCCTTTGCCTTTGTTCTCACTACCCGTGCAGCTGGACCCTGGACGTCCTTCCTCTCCTGCAGACTGAGACCACTCTCTCTGGCCTCCAGTCTTCCTGTTGACTACTGGGAAAATGAAGTGGGAGGCGCAGAAGTAGGCTCAGTCTCAACAACAGATAGCAAAGGGGATCTCATTCGCCCCCCTCTTCCTCTCTCAGACATCACATAGTCAGGAAACTGAAGTGGGCCAGACATATTCTTTTCATGGCCTCTTTGATCCCTGAAGTCTGTGCAGAAATTCCCGTTTCTCTGAACTCTATAACCCACAAAAAAGTAAACCCACTGACTGTGCAACATGCTTGGCTGTGTGGATTTGTATTAGTGGGTTTGGGACTAAAAGAGCAGAAATAGCTCTACGTGTGATGTTGGAAATC
This sequence comes from Girardinus metallicus, assembly GCA_903067095.1. Classification (NCBI taxonomy): domain Eukaryota; kingdom Metazoa; phylum Chordata; class Actinopteri; order Cyprinodontiformes; family Poeciliidae; genus Girardinus; species Girardinus metallicus. The sequence goes on along the minus strand of CAEGAE010031382.1, from coordinate 25,829 downwards.
AGGTTTCCTGAATCTTTTTATAAGAGCCCTCTTCACCCTCAGCAAAGAATAAACAAAATCATTAGGACAGTCAAACAATGACATGGGGGGGAAAAACTGCAGGAAGTGAAGTTCACAGGGGAAAAGAAGAGACATCCTGCATAAAATCATAGTTTCCTGTGTGGATGTTATTGTGCATAGAAATGACAAAACACGTCATAGTTATACAAGTTGATGTTGCAGAACTTTAACGTATGTGGAGTTTTGCGAAAGTATTTATACCCCTGGAAACTTTTTTATCATGTTATAACTGAAAATGTCTGTGTTTTTTTTTTTCCCCAGGGTTTTATGAGATAAATGAATTGTGAAGTGAAAGGAACATAATGCATGGTTTGTTTCATAAATATAAATATAAGAAAAGACCAACTCTGTTTCTCTGGTAAATCTAAATAAATAAAAAACAAACCAGCCAGAAGTTAAAGACAGCTCTGCAAAGTATCGACTCAGGGGGATGAATACAAATACACACCACACTTTTTAGATTTTTCTTTTTTGTAAAAAGTCTTGGAAAACAATTTCTTCTATTTTACTAGCATGCCGCTTGTTGGTTTATCCCAATAAACTTTAGAGAAGTTTGTGGATGTGACATAATGTCAACTTTCTCTAGTAATATTTTTGCACAACGTTGCAGGAGGTTTACACAATCTGAGGCTTTGATTGCATTTGTTCAAACTTTATTGTTCAGTAAATAAAGTTTGTTCTGAAGAAAGTTACAAACCCCAGCAGTTTACCAGAATTACAAGATGTTACATCAGGCTCTGTAATTTAACTCAGTCGGTCAGAGTTTGTTTATTGTGAACATACTTCTGGGATGTAAACTCAGAATCAGATTACATCAGTTGAGACTACTTCAACAATAATCTTGAAAGTGTAGAAACTTTTCTGAAGGCTTTGTTTTGCTGAATACTTGTCAAGCTGATGAGACAAATTTTTGATTATCTTGCAGAACATCATCTCTATGTTTTCTGGTGTGCTGTTTATAATAATAATGAATGTTAATTTGTAAGCTTTAAATTTGGATCTTTGGATTGATCAAATAGCTATGTTCCAAACTACATCTCTGCAAATAATGATCAATAATCTGTGCTTTTTGGCCTCTAAGACAACTTTTCCCTCTCTCTCAGATTCAACCATATCTGAAATGAGCTCTGTCCTCAACAGAAATATCGTTCCTAAAACAAATACTGTTTAGGGAACCATAAAACTGTAAGCCATCTCTTTTCAAAGGTGTCTGTTTTGGTTCAGGTTTCACATTGTTTCAAATACTAGAAACTTTCAGAAAGTGCTTTGTGTTTATTATTTTACCTCTCACACGTCTGCAGAGCTTCCTTTTAGTGCACACTTTGAAGGACAACCCCTTCACTGGCACACTACAGCCCCTTTGAAAGGATTCATGCTCGGTGGCGTCCTCTGGTGTTAAAACTGAGTACTAAAACAGGATTTGTAATTTATTTAATAGTGATTTAAACTAAATATCTCTCATACTGCATATTTAATTTGATAAAATAAATATCTTTATTCACGATCATCCTCCTTGATTCTTCAAATGTAACACAAATCATTCTCTGAGATAGGTAATTAATTTCAAAACTAACTTTTCAGATTTTGAGACTGCTGACTTACAGAAAATGAAGTGGGAGGCACAGAATTTAATGTAATTTAAATTAACTCTTTTTGAAGGAGAGCAGAGAAAGTTAATTCTGTATAAGTTTAGATATTCCAATTGTAATCATGCACACACAGGTAGAATATAAAACAATAATTTGTATCCAGCAATTGTTGCACATTTTTAAACTAATAGATGGAAAACTTTCAGGTTTAAGTGGCTCAGAAAAATTTTATTTTACATTGTCCTGCATCTTTGAGTTGCATCATAAAGAACAGCTGTTCTGTTACTTTATTTTGTTGTTTCTCTTATTTCTTTGCGTTGCACTCAGGCAGGAATGCAATCAGAAAGTTTTAAGGTGTTCAGATAAAGAGGCAACTAATCTTGGGATGGCCAGCTTGACCTTTACTCTCCTAAACTCATTTGAAAAACGTATTTCATTCATTCAGCACAGATGCAATGCAGACGCAGCCTTCATTATGCACAATATCTACAAAATAAAAAGGAAATCCAGTGTAAATCATCTTGAAGCTTCATGCTTTTAAAAAGAGCCGAACATGCTCATTCTGTCTGTTTATTCTAACATGGACAACCTGATACATATATTGCAGTAGCCTTGCAGAAAATCAGGTCGCACATGCAGTGTGTGTTGCATTAATTATGATGTGCAGTGACTGGAAAGAAGAGACAGGCAGTAAGATATAAAAGTTTTATCTGCTCCACCGCACGTGCACTGTGGATTTGCAGGAAGGAGAGTGAAATAACGGCACGTAGTTTGATTAACCTGCGACCTTCAGTGCTGCCTAGCACTAATGATTAGCACAACATTTACGAATGTAATGAAAATAGGGAAGGGATTAGAGCTGGAAAGTTAATTAAAGAATCAAAAGTGCTGCTGTATTATAGTTTCTATCATCCTCATGGGTGAAAAATCCAAGAGTGGGCCAACAAAGGCAAGTGGAGAGGTCTTTCTTTTGGTTTAAATTATAAAATTCATTAAAGACAAAGCTAAAAAGATTTTATCAACCAGACAATGAGAAAAAAAAACATTATTGTTTACAGTTTTCACAGGATAAGTGTTGCAATGCTGCACATCTATTTATGGCAGCAGTGAAAATGACTTAAAAGTGAAACAAATCTGCAGTTTATCTCCATTTTAGTTAATCAACATTCTTATTTTAATCTTCATTTTAATCAACCTGGACAAATAGCAAAATATCAACACATACAGTTACATCTGAGTGTTTTAATCTCATGAGATAAACAAATGTATTAAAGTACTTTCTGATAAAAAAAAAAAAAACTATGAGCAGCCATATGTGCACATGCAGTCATGCATGTCAGTTCAGAAAAAAGCCCAACATTTATGAGAAGAGAAGAAATAAAAGAAAATCTTCTTTAGAAACACTCGAATACATTCCCAGAGCACATCTGTTCTGAACAACACAAACCCTGAATTAAACCCAGAGCTGGTGTGGATGGCACCTGGGAAACTGGAGGCTAAAAATAACCTTGCTGTCTGCAGAAAGAGAGGAAACTGTAGGAGGACGCACATCTCGACGTTATTGAGTTTGAACACGTCTCTCACTGTGGAGAATCAGAAATACATTATTTTCTTTACTATAAACAGAAAAAGAAAACATTTGGAGTCAAACATTAAATGTATATATTGAGTAATAAATCTCACAGCAGCCCTCTAACTCTAATAACTCTGGTTGTTAGTGTTTTAAAACTGATAACCAAAATGGTTTTATTGGCTGTGATAAAAGCTTATTTTGCATAAAAATTTCTACAGGTTAGGTTGACAGGAGTGAAAGCAAGACAACACTTGTTTTCCTCTTTCACAGTCACAACCTTATAAAATCCAATAACAGATACTTCTTTAAACCACAGAAGCACACTGAAGTTGAGAAAGTGTAAAAGTATGACTGAAAAACAACAGCAGTGCAAAGCAGACAAGAAGAAAGCTGATGGTTGCTAGAGTGACGGTGTTGAAATGCTGAAATCTGGCGTCAGATTTGCAGAAGTTGTCTTCTCTTGAGTCAATGAAGTGAAGTTTACATGGTAATTTATTTCCAATGCCTGAGAGCAGTAGCATGGAAACCTAACAAACCGGCACCCTGTTGAGGGATTTAAAGATCCCAGTTTATCTCAAATTTGCCACAGTGGAGAAATCCAGTTTATAACAATAGCTGTAATTCAGTATCTTTTCTCTAAACCTCTGTTGTTACTCCAATGTAACATGACCATGGAACTAAAATACTTTATGTTTAGTGAAGCTCTTCAAGTCTTACTTTTCTCCAAATAATCAGTCATGTTGTCCTTGTGAGGGTTGAGCTGTATTTCAGAAATGTAGCTATAATCTATGAGACATTTTGTAAAAATGTGAAAAAATATGACTTTCTTACCTCTTACAACACCTGTTGGCGCCCCCATCATCTGGTTGTTTAATCGCTGCTTGAGTGATAAAGTCGGTCCTAGTTGTCATATCCGAATCTTTAAGTTAAATTTAATAACGTTTAATACAATTTTTACTGCCTTCTGATTATTTTACAACCATCACAAAACTAAGTTTCAAGTGTTATTCAACATTTCTAACATTTAATGCGTGGATCACTGTTTTCAAGTCATGCCTACAAGGGAACGGTTAATCCTAGACATTGAGGAAATTTTACTGATTAACATTTCTATCGAAACTGAAGGCCACGTCTAGTTTTACTCCTTTGTTGGTCACACAATGCGAGGTCACAGCAGAGAGAAAAAGAAGAACTGAAGGAAAAGTTAGAACAAAATAGAATTATTTTTTTACATTCAATAAATTTAAAATGCTTTTTCCTATTGGCTGTGTTTAGCTTGAAGCAGTAAGCTAAACACAGTAATAACAGTGGTAATTTAATGTACAACTAAATAAAATTTTACAACATGTATCTTGGTTGGTTGTGCAGGCAACCCAAAAACACATATTCTTCTGAAAAAAAGACAAAAATATATCAACAATACCTTGATGACAGATTTAGCACCCAGACTTATATCTGCACTATTAGAGGAAAGAAAGTTATTTTCATTTATTGGACTTATTCTGATTGGCTGCAGGGTGGGACGTCCTGGAGGAGCTGACCTTGAATCAGTCACCTCCATAAACTCTTAAAATGGCAAAAGATGCATGTATAAACAAACCATTTTTGAAGAAATATGATTGTTTAGCTGACAGAATCTCCCACAGACACTTTGTTTGCCTTGACAAAGTTTCCCTCTTTGTTTAACTTTCATAGATTGTGATTGCGAAACACAGTCTGAGTTTTTTTTAGTGTTCAATATTGAACAAGAAAACTTAGTGGAGCTTGTAAAGCTAAACATCAGCAGATACCTGACTGTTTAGGGTTATCAAACATTTTTAACTTATGCACACAAAGTCAAATATGTCCTGTATAATGTTCTTCCTGCAGTTTACCAAAGCACACAGTCCTCATCTTGTTTTAGACAGACTGCAGAAAATATCCTCCACTTTCACAGTTCAAGATAAAATTTCAGAGTATTTTTGGAAGCTTCCTGTACTCAGATTAATTTACTCTTCCAGATAACATGAAACCCTGACTGGATGCACAGAATGTTCCCTGATTCAGATTCAATTTCTCCTTTCAAAGTTAAAATGAAGGGACGCGTACTTGGTGGGTTTTTTGTCAGATGTTACATGAAGATTCTGGGTTAACGTGTTGCTGTCTGAGGTGTAATAAAATCAAGAAGACACTGGCAAATGCTCACTAATGTAACAATAAAAGAAAAAGGGAACAAAAGTTATGAAATTATGATAAAATACTAAAAATCCATATAATAGAAACCTTAAAAAAATAATATTTCACATCAATTACCTTTTCAGAAATTGTGCACAAATAAAAATGGTTGTCAGAAATTTAACACCACAATAAATAAGACAAAAAAAAGAGAAAAATTGTTGCTTTTGCAATTTAGAAGAGTATAAAGTGTTCCAACAGTCTTATATGAGTACTTTAATATTCCTGACTTCAACTTAACCTAAAAAAGCACATACAGAAGGCTTCCACAACTTTTGTCATTCTGCTTTTGCCAAACACAACAAAAAGTTGTCAATCTTAGCAAACTGTTTGAGCAAAGAGAATTGTGTTATTTAATGCAGACATGATTACAGCAGTCCTTTTTTTAATTTCCTCAGAGAGTCTCACACTGTCTGAGTCTACACCCACATCTCCTACACAACTTATAATCTGGCTCTTTTAATAACATCTGTCACGATGTAAACACCTGATTCACACCTCCCTTCTTCCTGTCCTGTTCTGGCAATTCACCATATGACTGTCACAGCTTTACGACGCTGATCTTCTCGCCAGCGTGTGAGCCGTTCTGCTCCTCCTTTAAATATCTGCTGTCTGTCTGATGAAGCTGAATCTGCTGCTGCAGTTCAGTGAGGGTCGTCAGGAGGAGGAGGGCTGCTGTAAGCGACTTTTCTTCAAAGGAGCATCTAAAATCCAGACGCAATGCAGGTACAGGAGGAATTTATCACTTTTTTTTACGTATTGAGATTCAAGTAGCATGTGGATGGATGTTTTAGTTATTTATGAGAGCCCTGTATTGGTTTGGGATTTATCATTTCAAAATAAAGTACTTGGAATCAATTTTAGGGACACACTTATTTGTATGCAACCTAAAGTGGTCAGTTTTTCACAATAAAAAGTTGGAAAACAATGTTAGTGTAAACTTATTGTAGATGTGCTTGAATTTAAAGTTGCAAGAAGAAAAGTGTTGCAATTTAGATTTCATTCAAGGGCAGATGCTTTGTTTAAAAGTGTCCGAAAACAAGAGTAAAATTCCAAATCATGATCAGATAAGTGAAAACATGTCAGAATGCAGAGGTAAAAAGAAAAAATAAATTTAATGAGAAACTGAAAGTCTGCATATGGCGACAGAGATCGTGACAGAAGCTCCATGTGGGCAGAATCATGCTGTACCATATGTGAAGATCAGCAGTGGTCCGTTTCCCACTGAGTTCATAACCCTTCAGTTGATTTCCTCGAGAATGTCACAGTGCAACGCGTCTGTTGATGATAAACCTTTTTCCATTTTAAACCAAAGCTTCCTGTAAAGCAGCTGCAAAAAAATTTAGATTTCTTCTGTAGGACATAGAATGTAACTTTTTATACTTCCTACATTTAAGCACAAATATTATCATGGCATCGAAACATGTTGCTGACATGAAAATAAATTTTGATTGCAAAACTTAAGACATTTAGATGCTTTTCAGACTGTTCACATGGATCTGTGCTGCATAAATGTATGAGACTTCACTTCGCTCTTCATGCATTTTTAAGAGTAATCGTGTGGGTGGCATGAATGCACGTTTGCACAGGTGCATGATGGTTACCTTTCATGAAGATTTGGAGGGTTCATCAAGCATCGCTTTTAGCCATTGTTCACAAAGTCGGAGTCATCACACACCTCAACGCAGCAGCTGTAACTTTGATCTTTTATTGATGCAGTTTAAAGGTGTGTAAATTATTGAGCAACACACTGGATGCTGCACTGTGTCTGTATTCAAACAGGGTGGAAAGGGGACCAAGACACTCTCCAAACAGCAGTTTTGTCTTTTATCATAACATCTAGTTGTTAGCTTTATTATTTTAAGTCAAGACAAGGCAATCTTATTTATACAGCACATTTTAGCAACAAGGACATTCAAAGTGCTTTATATGATAAAAACATAAAACGACAATCAAATAAAAATACATTACTTCGCAGTGGAATAATATGGGAATATAATGAACAATTAGAATCCAGATAAAAATGATGCTCCAGTTTACAACAACTCCACTCTGAACAAGTGGAGTTCTAGCCTTGATTTGAAGATTTGTTTCAGTAGTTTTGCTGTTTTCTGGAAACTTGTTCCAGATCAGAGGAGCGTAAAAACCAAATGCTGCGGCTCCATATTTTGTTCTGGGGATGCAGAGTAGACTTGAAGTCCTGAGAGGTCTGGAAGGTTGATGCAATAGCAACAGAGCCATAATGTATTTTGGTGCTAAGCTATTCAGTGATTTATAAACTAATAAAAGTCTATTCTTTGAGCTATAGGGAACCAGCCTCAGGACTGGTTTTGGTGAGAACATGAGTAGCAGCGTTCTGGATCAGCTGCAGCTGCCTTATTGATTTTTTTAAGGTAGACTTGAGAAGACACTGTGGCAGTAATCAATGTGACTAAAAATAAACTCATGGATGAGTTTCTCAAGATCTTATTGGGGTATTAGTCCTTTAACACCAGAAATGTTTTTAGATGACAGAAGGCTGACTTTGTAATTGTCCCTATGTGTCTCTGAAAGTTCAGGTCTGAGTGTGAGGATTTGGTTTTCTGTGTGTCAATTTAGTTTCTATGTCTCGTCTACCCCTTGATTGTTCCCAACTGTCCCTTGTTTCTCCTGATTACTTTTCCTGTGTATTTATACCCACCCTGTCAGATCCTCGTCTTTTGTCAGAAGTTTTATGCCAGTTGTCGAATGCATGTACCAGTTACTAACAGAATCAGAGCTATTGCTGCTGCTCACCTGTGCTGCCTGGATTTTCTGTGTTCTGTCTGATCTCCATTAAACCATCATCTTCGCTCTTTAACTTGGTGAAGAGCAAAGACGCATTTCTTCTCACCACCAAACACTCCACTTTATGACACTGAGTCCATCATTACACTCAGATTTTGTGTGTAATGATGTGGTTGTAATAGTCGAAGTTGTGCGCTGACGCTGCTACTCTCCCAAAGTGCTTTGAGATTCGTTCTCATTCTGTACCATGTAGACCTGTAAGCACTAAGCATGATAAATTAAAACAAACTCAATAATTTCCATTTGTATAATTTATCATTTTTCTGTTTTCCCTCTCTCTTTCTACCAAACACTGGATGACAAAAATCTTCAGTCTGGTGTATTTGTCTCAAACTGGCCATTTTTTGGAGGGCAGTTTTGTTTACAGAGACTTTATAATTCATTTTATTTGTCGTTTCTGTTGTTTTGCTCATTTAGTTTGGATATTTAAAATGTTTTTCCGTTCCAGTGTTAAATGTTCATTCGAATTTAAAGTTTATTGATCTTTGAGAATTTGTTCTTGCATTATTACTTCAAATGTCATGACAGACCTACTGAGTTCAGTTGTTTCAGTCTCTGTATAAGAAGATAAATTATTGAATTGCAAATGTAATTTATGGGAATTTTAATTTATTCTTAAAAATTTTCTGCTCAGCAACTCTTCCCTCTGTTCACTAAATCATTCACTGTAGTGTACTAAAGAGCTTTTTTCAGGATGCGTTAGTTTAGTTTCTGTAAAAGTGTAATGAGGGTAGTTCAAGACCGTAAGTAAGGAACTGAGAGATTTTCTGCAGAAGGGCAGTAATTGTAGGTATGCATTTCAGAGCCAGAACCATCAGAATATTGTCTGCTGCTAATCATAAGAAAGATTTCAGGATCTCCATATTGGAGAAGCTATCATCATCAGGATTCCTCACCAACTTTCTGTAATATCACATCAAAGCAACCTTTAATTAAATAATAGTTAATTAATGTGTTAATGTAGAGTCACACCAAATCAAGAGATTAGTTTGGTTCTCTTCTGCAGGCAGAGAAGAAGGCTGTGGACGGTGATTTGCTCCCTGATGCCAACGGCAAAGATCCCAGCCCGGGGGGACAAACGGAGGGCTCAAAGTGGCAGAAACCCCGGCTTTCACGCAAATCGCTGATGAAGTGCTGCCTCGTCAAGTGGATAATCGCCAGCACCACGCAGCAAGGGCCAGGTAGAGACACAGGGGAGGACATCAGAGCAGACTGATGCCTTGAATGATAAAACATCACAGGCCAAAGTGCAGAGTAGGAATATTACAGTAGAGGCGTACACCTTCATACAGAAGGCATCAATTTTGCTTCAGCTTTTCATATTTTAAATTCAACATTGCTCCTTCACTTTCAATATTAAGAGCTTTGAAAAATATTTTCTGGCATCTAATCCCACCTTTTCGAAGTTATAACTTATTTCTATCAGGAAATGAATGGCAGAGTTCCTGAATTAAAAGCAAACAAACTTCACTTTACATTCTAAACTCACTGCTGTTAGTGCATTTTTATTCTTTCCTTTTAAGCAAAAAATAAAGGTGTGCTCCTCAATTTTATTTGAATGTGTCTTTACCAAGCCACTCCCATTTGGTTTATTTAAATTATTGACACCATGCTTCTCTGCAGACATGCTGACACAGCTTTATCTCACCTTGTCTCACAAGTATTACATTTGCCTTGATTTGTTATTTCTATGTAATTTTACTGACATTTTTACGTGACAGCTTTCTCGTCACATTATAATTACTTTGTCGCCATCTAGTGGTTTTTAAACTTAAGGGCATCTATTTATTCATTCTTCTTCAAGGCCAATTGACTGGAAGAGAACAGAAAGAAAACTATATATTTTGGACTGAAACAGAGTAAAAGAATCCGTCCACAACCAGATATAGAAAGAAAAGCATGCTATTAAAACCAAAAGGCAGATGCTGAATTTTTGTTAGCTCTAAAGGTTTGTTTTGTCTCTTTGAAAATAGAGGAAACAAATAATTGTTTTGCTTTTTGTCCTTTTCAGTTTGAGGTTTAATTGAACCTTTTTGAAACTGAAATGTTGCATTCTTGAGCTTTTTTATGGAAGACAGTATTGTGAAAATAAAATAAAACCAGAAACCCAAAAGTTCAGCAAAAGGAAAGTTTATTATGAGATGAGAAGTGACTGCTTGTGATAGATAAACTAGATTAGGCTTTTAGCTTTAATGCTGCTTTCTCTGCAGTCATTAAATCCTGGTGATGAGGCTGCAGACTGCTCTGCCTGTATCTTTGCATGTTTAATTCACTGCTCTCCATTTGTATTTAATAGAAGAAAAGGTGGGTCAGCACTTAAGGTACATTAAACAACACGTTGTTGCTTTATTTTAATATATTTATATAAGTTCAGATCCTGCATATCTAACAGATACTGTATCTCTCTTTGGAGGTGGCTGAAGGACAAAGCAGCTAAATTCAATAGTATTGCACTCAAGCACAAATAAAGACTTAGTTTGACCTTGTTCATTTTAATTAGTTTTATTGTGATTAATCTTTTATCATTCTATTTTTATGTTTTTCCTTTTGATGCAGGCAGTTATGTGCAGCACTTTGCTTTAGTAATACTTTATAAATAAAGCCGTGAGAACATTCGACAAAACAATAAATGTGGGATTATACAGTTTTATACTTTGGTGTGGGATATAATAGATGTGACAGCTAAGACGTGGTACTATCTTCAAAATTCTATATAAATGTAGCAAAACTGCATTTCTGTTGAGATCTTTTGCATCTGTGCTACTAAAATGCTATAAAAATATTACATACTAATATTTCTTTGGGATTTTGGCAGGGGTTTTTATTAGTTTATCATACTTTTTAATGGATGAGACACAAGTTAGCTGACCAATACTGGTGAAACTTCAAAGTTACATAAATCCTGCGTCAAAATGCATATGCTGCACACTTTCTCTGACCAATATTTTAACTCCCATTGATTGATAAGCACTCCCCGATACTTCAACTGAGTCCATTAAGTTTTGCAAACTCATCAGTTGTGAACTATCCCCACATTCTTCTTCACTTGCACTGTGTTGCAAACCTACTTGATCAAAACATTTGTGCACATGTGTAAAATACTTTATTTACACAACCATTCAACCTCTGGTAATAAATTCAGCACTATATTCACTTTTCTGACGTAAACCTTCACAACTTGAATATTCCACCATCCAGTTTTATCACATTAAAAAATACCCAGTCACAAACATCTGATATTTGCTTGCATGTGATTAAAACCACTTTACTTACTGAGTCTATCACTGACCAAGTGCGGAGATACAGGCAGCAATACACTAAGTGCTACTCAAATCCCAGCCATCAGCAGATGTGGATCAATGCTTGGTTTTACAGTTTGCATCACTGAAATGACGGGGCTCATAAAGTCACAGGCCATTAGTAAAGAAATTCCTTCACCAAGAACTTCCTATACTCAGTGGCACCACCCTTAAACACACATGCACACACCTGCTTCACAGCAGACAACTGGAGCTAAACCTGGAAATGAGGCTCAGATGGATGTTTTTGCAAATTAGGACAACTTTGGACTTTTTTTTTTTTTTTGGTGATCAAAGTTTCTGACTTTTACTTTTACTGAGGCGCCCCAGTCGAACTTGTCGAAGTTGGGCAGTAGGATGTTCCTCATTCATGTGTTATCCTTTTTCCCGGATCAATAGATTTGTCAGTTCAGCAAAAGAGATGCTACTTTTAATTTTTTTTTATGCTTACATTTTTTATTCCAGCAGCATTTTCAGAGCTGACATCTAATATAGGTGAATAATGGGTTTAGAAGGAATGGAAGTAATTGCCATCGCTGTTGTTGCTGGACTTTTTATTGTAGTTCTCAAACAGTTTGGGATTTGGGAGCCTTTGTCCCTGGAAGGTAAGAGTAGGGTGAATTTTGGTTGTTTCTTACCTGTGTTGTAATGTAATGATACAACTTTATTACATTTGTAGAGACTTTTTCTGATTTAAACCAAATATTTTGTTAATAAAATATTTCCACATAAGTTTCTTGCAGAATGTATCTTCATATCTTTATATTTCTACATTTTGAATGTTTTCATTAAGCTATGAAAACATTAATTTTGTTAATAAAATATTTTGTTAATAAAATATATTTTGTTAATAAAATCGCTTTGTAAAAGTTGCATTTTTATCTCACATTTCTTTTCTTTCCCTCTCATTCCTTCACCATCTTCTTCACCTCTTCTTTGTCTTGTTCAAATCTACTCATGTGTGAAATCATTGTAAAGACGGTGAGTAGCTCCATCATCACCAGATTAATTTCCTCCCATTGATTAATGTAATCCTCCTAAATTTCTACTCACTCCAGTTTGTATTAGCGCGACTGAACCTTCTTTACATTGTGGACATCTACTTGTCATCCAGGTGGCGCTGATAAATGTGTCACCTAGCAAACATCACGTGCCAAAAGTGATACAAGGTCATAGATATAAAAGCAATGTCGTGAAATGTTTTAGATATATTATAATCAAAACAGGACATCAATCAATTCCATAAATTATAGGTGTATAAAGTCAGAATTATTTAAATGTGCCAATAATAAATGTAGAAATATCTATTTGTAAAACTTATTAATTGAAACTTGAGGTATCTATAAAGTATAAAAATATTATACGTACTTTTATTGATTGTATATGCATAGTGTTTGCTCAAATTGCCATGGTTCAAAAATAATGTCAAATAAATGCAGTATTCATACATGTAGTAGTTTAAATAACACTATGCATTTTTAATAAATTGCAAAAAATCATAGATAATTAAATGGAAAAACTGATTATAAAATGTGAAAATCAAATGAAAATGTAAAAATTTTGTTTTTTATTATTATTTCATATTCCCCTATGTCACTGTTATTCATAAAATAGTCCTTAACATTTGAGTGGTTATCTTAACTGCAGATGAAACACTTTGTTTAAGACCGCTAGCCTTTTCCAAATAAATTAAATTTATGGCTTAGTGTTGTAAAATAGGACTGTCAGTAAAAGAATTCAGAATGATTAATGCTTTAATTATTTATATTTCAACATTTAAGTTTCAAATGTATTATTTATTTACTTATTTAGAGTTTCATTTAAGATTTCTCATATAAATCATTTTGACTTATTTATCTATTTTATTGTGACACTTTGGCACTAAATATTTGCTGTGCTGCAACTCACATTGCAGTTTATCAAATGGAGCAAAGGATTGATTAAACTGCATGGCAAGTCACGCTAAGAATCATATTGATAACAGGAGCAGTGGCATTTCCACCCTATTCGTTTATGTAATTGTGACACTTTTTGTCCTTCATAATGCAAAGAAAGTCTAATCCAAAATAAAGCCCTTGACCAGAGTATAAGTGTGTGACTGCCAGGTGTCCACAATGAGGAGGTTAGTTAACTATGTTTATGCACTCATCATTTATTTTCATTCATATCAGCATTATTTTTTTATGTACCTACTTGTTTCCCTAATTTTGCTCCTCTTTCAAATTCAACAAATTATTTCATCTCATTTTATTGATGCCATCCTCTCATCTCAAACTGTTCATTGACTTATGCCAGTCTGCCTCTTATCCATTTCCTCATCCCTCTTTTCTTCTTTCTCCACCATTGTTCTCAACTTCTTGTTATGTTTCCTAAAAGATGGTGGGTGCTTTTTCTCGTTTTGGTTTTCCAGTGTTTTACCTTCGTCCCGAGTCTTTCCTTCCTTCCTTTCTTTTTCTTTCTTTCTTTCTGGTCTTATCGCTGTTTCCTCCCTCTTTTCTTTCTCCTGTCCTCCCCCTGTTTTGTCTGATTCTGTTCCGGCAGACACCAGTGACAGTGACCTTGAGCTCTCCATGGTGCGGCACCAGCCAGAGGGCCTCGACCAGCTCCAAGCCCAGACCCAGTTCACCAGGAAGGAGCTCCAGTCGCTCTACAGAGGCTTCAAAAATGTAGGGCAAATGTTTTTAGATATTTGTGTGTAATTACATTTCTGTTTGTTTAGTTTTTTTGAATGAGGAACTTTAAAAATGTGATTTTGTACCAGATTCCACATAGTTTTTGACGCCTTTGAAAAAAAATACGCACAAAAAACAACAAAATATAATATATCTAACACTCTTAAAGTTAGGGGTTTCAGCATTTATTTTAGCTTTTTTAACACTTTATGAGTTGTGAAAATAAAACTCTATCTGCTTAATTTGATTGATACTGTATGTTTTCCTGTGTTATCCATTATGAACAGTGGCTAAGGTTCTAGTTATTAATTCTTAATGTGTGAACTTTGGTGCTAAACTTGCAGCACAGAGTTTTCTAAACATTTCATTGGGAGATTGTGCCACTTCAATAACAGATCAATTTATTTTAAAACTTTTTATACATTTCTGCCAGAGGAGGCAGTGTCAATCTGTTCGAAAGTAAGAATAATTTAGTGATCAATCAAGTAAGTGAAATAAATATAATAATAATTCTAAGCATACCTTCTTTATAGAAACATGTTTCCTGTCAACAGGAATGTCCCAGCGGATTAGTAGATGAGGAAACATTCAAAACCATCTACTCACAATTCTTCCCTCAAGGAGGTAACCATATATAATCTGAGTTTTAAAATGTAAAATGTAAACACTAAAATAATTATTTTAAAGGTGCATTTCATATACTTAATTTTTCCTTAGTTGCCTTTACTAACCTAACAGTGTAGCATAACAGTTTTGTTTTCTGTACATAATTTTTTGTCAAACAGGGCATTGGTTTTTGAATTTTAATATCATATTTTCTTTCAGACGCAACCACATATGCTCACTTTTTGTTCAACGCATTCGACATGGACAGAAATGGTTCCATCCGGTTTGAGGTGAGGCTGCAGCTTTGATTAAAGTCACAACTATTTAAGTAGTGATCCAGGATGTTCCTAAAGTATTAAAGCAAGCATTTGTTAAATTCAACATGTTTTAGGGAAATTGCATGTGCTTCACCAACACAAAGCAGTAAATAATTGCAGATTGTGTGGCTGCGAGTCTTATGATCTGTAGGTTCCTCTAGTTTTGCACAGACTTGGAACATATAAAACATTTTTGCACTCCATCTTCTTTAAAATTACTCAAGCTCAGTCCAATTGAATAGAGAACTTCTGTGAGCCTTAAATTATGTCCACACATTCTGATTTGGATTAAGGCCTGAATTGGACTAGGCCATTCTTAATTAAACATCATTACGCTTTAATCTAAACCAAATGTCAGGATTTTGTAGCCTTCAAATATGGATCTGCTTCAAAACAATTTCACCAGCTATTAAATTCATAGGAAGATGATAATTCAGCCATTTTATTCAGCTGTGTTTGACCAGTAATGCAGCTGTATCCTTTCATTGTAGCTGTGGAAGTACAATATGTTATTGTCATTGTCATGCTGCACGTGAATTTTTACCTCAGTCTAAAGTCTGCTACCTCTAAGTAGTCGGACGTGGCAGATGGCCACTCGTTCTGAGGCAGGTCTGCACAAATACATCTCCCTAACTTTTAAGACTTTTATGCATAAAACACTTAAATCACAATTTAGAAGTGATTTAAGTTATGAAATATTTTGTGTTGGTCTATCATATAAAATCCCACTAAAACGCATCAAAGTACAGGGTTGTAATTTGACAAAAGGTGGAAAGGTCCAAGAGTGATGAATACTTTTGCAGGGCCTTGTTGCTTATAGACAACTAAGGAAAAACATTTCAATCTCCTTCACAGGACTTTGTGTTAGGACTGTCTGTTTTGCTTCGAGGCTCTGTTACAGAGAAACTTCGCTGGGCTTTTAATCTTTATGATATCAACAAAGACGGCTACATTACAAAGGAGGTAACGGTTGCAAAAAAGTTCCCAAACTAGATACACTGTAGTTCATTGTTCACCTGTCTTTTCATTTTTCTCCTGCAGGAAATGTTAGCGATAATGACCTCCATATATGATATGATGGGCAGGTATACCTTACCCAGTGTACGAGATGATACTCCATTTGAGCATGTGGAGAAGTTCTTCCAGGTGAACTAAAACAACATATTATTTATCATTACATCCAAATTTTACATCTACATCTGGTCAGAGGAGTTTTGATTTCCCTCAAAATTAGCTGAACATCAAAATGCTTTTCTAATACCCACTTTAATTCCATTTCTTGAGTGAACAAATCTCTTTTTGTACATGTTAGAAAATGGATCGAAACAGGGATGGAGTTGTGACAATAGATGAATTCATAGAAACCTGCCAAAAGGTAAAATGACCAACAAACTGACAAAATTGATTAGGTAATAATCACCTAAATCCATGTTGTTGTTTTTCTTTCTCTCAACAGGATGAAAATATAATGGCTTCCATGCAGCTCTTTGAGAATGTCATTTAGTTTCTGCAAAGAAAATTGGACCTTATAATGCTGCCTCCGTCAAGTTTTTACGCTGAAGTAATGCCAATTGTATTCTAACGGAGATGATTTTTGGCAAGAAAACACTTAGGACACATGTTTATATAAACTAGGAAACCGTTCCTGTAAAATGTGATCAAGCAAAGAACTGTGCAGTATCCACCACATCACTTTAAAAGCTATGTTTAGCTTTGCATGAAAATGTTTTTTTATATATACATGGAAAGCATCCTCAGTTCAAGATGCGCATGTTTTCCTGGAGTTGAAAAGCATGTGATAAAAACACTTTGAATGCAAACAAAGGATTTGTTGTTTTTTTATGTTCTTTGAAATGTAAGTACGTGAGAATACTTTATTATGAAATAACACTGTGGTGATTAAACTTTGCTGTGGTGTCCTGGATTTTTTTATGTTATGCTGGGAAGCATATCTGCCTGTTTTATGTCTAAACTGTGTTTTTGAGAGGAAATTTCCACATGTTTCTCACGTGCCCCTCATTTCCTAGATGGATGGATAAGAGAGGAAGTCAATTTTTGAAATACAAATATTGTTTTACACCATGTTATTTTTTCCAATACTTATCCAGGCTTGAAAAAATATTTAAATTCCTCACTCTTCAGGCAGCAGGTGTTCATCTTATTTTGAAAGATTAAAAAAACACTTCAGATCAGTTTTTGAAATGATTCTCTAGTATTTGGCTGACTGACTACTTGCTAAACTTGGGTCTAAAGTCCATTTTGCTCTCTGATATACTCTCCCTCAAATAGGCAACTTGATGGAAACTATGTTTTAATCACTCCTCACAAGCTGTCATGTAAATCTGGCCTTAAAGATATTAACTTATTTCAAATAATTATTTATTTTACTAAATGGTTTTATATATTTCAGCCCACATAATGGAACAGCTTTTCTTTTAGCTAATAAGAGGTGGATTCACCTGCATCAGCAGAAGCATTGAGGCTGTCCTGTAGGCCTGTTGTTGAACATGAGTTTGTTTTGGGGGCGGGGCTTAACTGGATGCTGGGTGATGGTATGGAGGTGATAATGAAAGCCAAAGTGCTGCTCTGCTGCACTGTAAGTGTTGCTTGGAAAAAGACCACAGCTTCAGCATCAGAACCAATCTGTGGAACAAGACAGGAAGGTAAGGTGTCTTTTTTTCCCATTAAATGAAAACAATTACATTTACACTCATCCTATCATCACAAAGGTTAAATCCAGTAGAATCAAACTACAAATGTGGGGAATAATAACACTTCTAATTTCTCAAGACGTTTCTATTTTAAATTTATTAGAAAATGGTAACATTTCCTTGGCAAGTTTTCACTTTTAAAGCAACACCACACATGAGGTCTGAATGTCTGGAGCTGTAAACACTTCTATTCACTTTTTAAAATTTTGTAACTATTCTATTCTAAATGCACCATATGTGATATAATATTTAATTTTTGATAAGAAGAAGAAAGTAAAACAACTGCAATATGAAAAGGAGAAATCTGCATCGCAGAACCCTCAGCTAATCCCTATGTTGACAGAGCATGTGGTGGACGGTTCTGGATCTCTGCTGTGTTAGCAGAGGGGAGTGTGTGACTTTGTTTGTGCAATAACAATAAATCAAAAGCCAGTTTGAGCACCTGCCAACAGACATATGTCCCCGCTGTCATCCACAAAATCAAATAAAGAGTTCAATATCAACCTAACTAAAGTAGTTTTGAATTTTAAGGCTACATCCTTCAATTTTGTTCAAACTGTGACAGATTTTTTTTTTTGCAGCTTTCCAATGATGGCTGTTCAGCAGAGGCTTCTCTCATTCTTGGTAGTGATGCTGCTCGCAGCTGCTTTGTTGCCCGGTTCGCTCAGCAAGCGAGGAGGCAGCTCCCGAGGTCACGGTAAAGGTGATGGCGACAAAGCGTCCCCCTCCCAAGGCCGAGGCCTCTCCAAGAAGGGCCTGAAGTGGGCAGGAGCAGCAGCAGCAGGCATGCTGGGAGGAACGGGGACAGGGTACGGGCTGGGCTTCCTCGGCAAACCAAAGCACGGGACTGGAAATCATCACAACCACAAGACAGAACAACATCAACAACCTTATTACCAGGAAACCCAAAGATACAACAACCAGTCTCTCTGGAGAGTCTTTGTTAGAGGATCTGCTCCTGCTACAGGGACAAATTTCTTCCTCAGACTAGGACATCTGGTGCCTTTTCTTACAGTAAGCTGGATCAGAGACATTTAATCTAATCACTGCTTATTGTGAGCTCTGATCTGAAGTGAAATAAGCAACTAAAGCTTTCAATAAAGAATCCTTCCTGCTGTTTCTTGCATTGTATGGTCTGATTGTTTTACGTACGCAAGAAAGTGGCTGTATAAATTATTTCAGGACTGATATAGCAGTCAGATTTTCTATGATCATTGCATATTCTTGTGTACATTCTACAGACACAAGTCCCCCAGTATTTCAGTGATTGCATTTAAAACAATGATCAACTTCATAAAAATAAATGGTTTTCTGCAAAATAACATCAAGTAATATAAAGTTTCACACATTAAAGTCCCCAAATCAAGAACATCCCTGTCACAACTAATTGTTCAGTCAAAAAAATAGTGTGAGGGGATTTTTTTTTTCCAATCCATGCAACTAAAGGCCTATTTTCTTTGACACTGTACATATTTCTTACAAATTTTCTATTTCAAAAATTTTCCTGCTATTGATTTCAACTCATGCTTGGCTTTTAGGTGTCTAAATATATGTAGATCTGCTCTGGTTTTGATACAATTATTCGCAAAATCTGAACTGAACTACGAATGGTAAATAAAGATTCTTTATTCCACAGTAAAATAAATAAATAAAAATAGAAAACCGTCAGTGAGTCAGTGCTCTAAATCAATAGATACTGAAATAAGTAACATTTTGGTTAATGTAAATGTGTTCCCTTTCAGTGCTCATAACCTTTTTACTTAAGTAATGAGATATAAAAGACATTGAGTCAGATCTGACTGTATACTAAGACAGAGGAATAATTTTTGAAGTGAATTTATTTAAGACATAAACATGCATGACAAGCTATGATCAAATGTTTACACCTTTGAGTCAAAATGATGACAAACAATTGCCATTTGACATTTAAATATGATAACCCAACAAAAGAATATACAGAGGGGAAACAAGTGCACTTTACAGATATTCAGCAGGAGAAATCTACATGCACTGAAGACAAAGTTTTATTCAGATACATTTTACTCACCAAAACTGGTCAAAATCAAGGAGAGAATTTATTTATTAAATGTAAAAAGATGGTGGATATAAAAAAACAAAGGGATATTTAATATCCATACACAGGGATACATACAATTATGGAAACAGAGAACATTGGGTTTTAGAAAGTAAAAATGGGATCATTTAACAACATTGTTCAACTCATCTTGAAGACAGAAAAGCCTACTCAGATATATTCTATTGAGATTCTGCACTTAAACTGTGACAACAGAGGTTAGAGTAAAAACAAAGAAATTATTTACAGTTAGTAAGGCCTGAAAAATGACTATGTCACTGTGTTGAAAAATCCAGATGCATTCTAGAAGACATTTGTACAAAATCAAGACCAAATAGCTGATGACTTAGGCTTCTGACAATAAGGTAACCAGGGATAAATATATCCATGTGCACAGGGACAATTATTGCAATAAAACTAACAACTGATGCTGGGTATATTATACAACTTTCTCAGCAACATTGCCTCCACTTCCTCTCTGAAGATACACAATATTCTGGGATTACCTGGGGCAACTATAAAGTTAGAAATGTTCTAAATGTGAAGATTAAAAGCATCAAACATTATTACCGAACAGCGCACAAAGCATTCACGATAGCTGCAGGAAGCATAGTGACATTGCAAACTGATCTCTCCTTTTTTATCAAAAACTTAAAAGATGAAGAACAGGAAGTTACAGCAAGCTAGTAGAAGTCAAGCAAGATGTCTGAAATAGATAAAGCTGAGAAAGAAAGTCATTTATACACAGAAAGTCTTCAGACCTTTGCAGGTTTAAAATCTACTACTTGTAATGAGAGTTGACACAGTTTCCACACAATTCACACACTACATTCATAGGGGAAACATCTCATAATTCTAGGCTATATATTCTGAATTTGTAGCTAATTTCTATAGATGTGCAGATTAGAAATTTATGTCTGATTTCCAGAAAACTTTGATCTACTGATACCAATTTAGCTGATTCAGTTCAAATTATTTCTCTCTAGACTTAGAAGCATAAGTAAAATCATGCTGTAAAACAAGATTTCGCTCTTTTAAAATAAAGACAAAATGACCGTGGAGTTGACTTTTTAATTCGTCTCTAGTATTTAATATTAGCCATTATCTCTGGTAAATGCTAACTGTGCTTACTCTATTGAGAATGTAGACCTAATTTGGAAGTTATGAATAGACTTGAAAGCATATCTACATCCGGCATCTTTCATGAGAGACACTTTGCTGTAAAACCTCACACCCTTATAACTCGGGTATTTGCTTGAATCAAGTCAATTTACCCATTTAGTTTGTCAAAATGTCCAATTTTGTTTTTATATGCTTCTGAGCAGAAGAAAAAAAAGGTAGAACAAGGTGAATGACCAGCACAACCACAGTCAAGCTCTCTTTTGCATCTCTAACTACACTGTTATGCATACAAATTGAGTGCATACATGGAATATGTATGTATTCTTTCTTTATAACACTCCTCTTGGCAAAAAATTGCTTTTTTTTTATTCCCTTGAGTGTTGACTTGGCTTTAGTGGGATCAGGAGGGCAGTCAAGTGTTTCCAATCCAAACAGTTGCTTTATTTGAACCATTTCCTCACAGCTGTGACCTCCATATTTTTTTTCCATACACAAACTTATGTAAGAGCAAGACAAGAGAAAAGCAAAATCTCAACAGCTAAAATGTAAATATATTCTGTCAAAAAGGATTCCTCTGAAAGGTTTCTAAATTGCATACCGTATTTTCCGGACTTTAGGGCGCACCTTACTATAAGCCGCACCGACTTAAAAAAAGAAAAAAAAAAAACTGGAAACGTACATAGAAAAGCCGCACCGGGATATAAGCCGCATGGTTCAAAGCGTGGGAAAAAGTAGCGGCTTATAGTCCAAAAAATACGGTAATTTAGAAATCACCCCACAAATTAATTTACTCAAACAGATTTTGACAAACAATACAGCATATCTATTTTCAATATTAATAATTCATACCATCAATTCCGTCAGTAGTTGCTTGCCCCTTACCAAGCATTAAGGATTAAAAACAAAAAGTGCAGTAGATTAAATATATTCTGAAAAGCAGTGTATTGAAAACTTAATCCAGATTACATTACTTTTGCAAAAAAATTGACTAACAATCTAGAAACTATCGCTTCGACTGTAAAAGATTAGATACACAGGCTGTTACTCTTACAGCTATAATGGAAGCAGGGAAAATCTATTTGGGATGTGGCTGAAAGGAATCATTTTCTTCTTCCTCACTGCAGTAGTAGCATGCTGGACAGAAGCATGAAGCCGGATGTGAAAAGCTGCATCACCCCATTGCTCATAGGAGCGCTACCTCTTGGCTGTTGCTGTGGTTCAAACTTTCGTTCCTCCATGAACTGTGCAGAGTACTTCATGTACTCCTCTACGCAGCGGCGGGACTTGACTTGGTTGATCAGGGCTGGGTACCCAATTTCCTCAATGCTCACGGTGTCATTATCCTCATCAGTTGCTCCACTATTGGATGAGCCTTTGTTTTTGAGGAGGTCAGTGCGATTCATGCAGTCATTCATGTAGTTCTCGTAGGTCTTGGCCCGTGGAGGAGGCTTGTAGACATAGTCCCGCCCATAGTCTTTCTTATCTGTTGACTTGGTCCCATAATTACGGTACATGTAATTGTTGTAATAGTATTCCTCTTCGGGGTTACGGAAGGCAAAATGTGGTCGAGGGAAGCGCCCTAGCCCATAACCTACAGCCATTCCAGCTAATGCACCGACACCTGCTGCTACCATGGCTTTTTTGGCAAAGCCTGTTGATTTGGGCTGAATTCCCATGCCCTGCACAGAACGAGAGAAAGGAGACCCTCCCATGCCATAGCCACCATATCCATAACCTCCGCCACCGAACCTTGGGCTGAGGATTTTATTATTTGGGTTCCAGTTAGGATAACCGCCAATTGCTCCTCCACCGTAGCCACCACCGTAACCTCCACCATAACCACCACCATAACCACCGCCGTAACCACCTGGGTAGCCACCTGCTGCTCCAGGACCCCAACCAGGCCCTGTATTTCCCGTTCTGACTGGGTAACCACCTGCTCCGGGGTACTGATTGGGATAATTCCCTCTAGCAGGGTACTGGTTAGGGTACCCTCCTCCGCCTTGGTTGGGATATCCACCAGCTGGATATCCTCCAGCAGCTGGATATTGATTTGGATAATTTCCTCTTCCTGGTTGATTAGGGTATCCTCCTGCAGGGTATCCGCCTGCAGGGTAGCCTCCTGCTGGGTTTTGATTTGGATAATTGCCTCTTCCTGGTTGATTAGGGTATCCTCCTGCAGGGTATCCGCCTGCAGGGTAGCCTCCTGCTGGGTTTTGATTTGGATAATTGCCTCTTCCTGGTTGATTAGGGTATCCTCCTGCAGGGTATCCGCCTGCAGGGTAGCCTCCTGCTGGGTTTTGATTTGGATAATTGCCTCTTCCTGGTTGATTAGGGTATCCTCCTGCAGGGTAACCTCCAGCAGGATTCCCTCCTGGATACTGATTTGGGTTGCTCCCTGCTCCTGGATAACTTTGTGGATTTTGCCTGGCATTCCCACCTGGATTAGTATTCTTACTTCCAGGGTACGGGTAACTCCCTCCAGAAGGATATGGATTGGTGTTGCGATTGGGGCTTTGCTGTTGAGGGTTGTTTCCGGGCTGAGAGTTTGATGGCTTTGATTGGGTTCCACTTCCTCGGCTGGACGTTGTGGATTTCTTTCCACTGCTGCTGCTGCTGCCGCCTTTTTTAGCACAAGTTGATTCAAAATTCAGCAGTAACATAATAATTAGGGACAGAAGTCCAATTTTTAATAACCGCTCCATCATAGCCTTAAGGAGAGAAGTAAAACAAAGCAATTAGAAATTACAAAACTAATATTGTTCTCTATTTTTTGTAACATTTTGAACAATATGAAAGGTTAAAGAAAATTATAATCTTGTTTTTAAATTTAAGCCACCCTGAATAACTGGGCTCCACAGTAACTGTATGCCTAATGGGATACACGGCCTCAGTGTGACAACCGAGTTTCAAGCAGGCTACCTCGAAGCAGATCATCTCGTTGCTCTTTTACGCTTTGGTTGATTACAAACAGAAGATTTGTGTTATGTAAATACAACATCCATAACTGGTAAGGACCGAGTAACCATCATTGGATAATTTATTCTGTCCTTGTTATAATAAAACTGACAACGTCGCTTTATTTCCTCATTAAAGATAAATCATGAAAATAAACATAGCACGATTAGGGTAACGCATCTTAGATTTACTTACTGTAAATTGATGGCTTGTGGTTGCGCTTCTTTCGTAATTCAATAACACTGCGTTTGTTGTTCTCCGCCTGTAGCCGCTGCTTCTGATCTGGGTGGGTTTATATGCTCCGGGTGCGCTTGTTTTCTGTCAAGGGGAGCACCATTTGGGAAAATAGGGAGAAGGCGGGAACGCGTTGTTATAACTTCGAAGAAATAAAGCCATCAGAAAGCGACATATGCTGAGTTTTAAGAAATATTTTTGAACCCAGTGTGTTACTTTTGATTTATGATGCCAGCGCACATCAGAACATGTATGTGTATGCTCAGCAACATCTCTGGCCAACCTCTGTCAACATTCCAACGTTCAATCAGTACGTTGGAATGAACATTAATGAACATTTTCGACATCGTTCATTTCTACATAGCTATATTACAAAAATATGTGAAATACTGACAGGTGTTATTACGGTCAGGAGGCGCTCCCATTGAGGAAACTGTGTTAGAACTTGGTCGTCCTGACAACCGTTATGTTCCGTTACACAGAACAAGTGCACACGAGGATGTACTTCCGGTTAATTTCCATTCTCTCACAGTTTACTGTATTACAAGCAAGAAGCAGGGGCGGATCTACTGGGGTGGCATGGGGTGGCAGTTGTCACCCCAAATGAGAGCCTTGCCACCCGTGTCGCCACCCCAGCTGGCGACTATGAATTCAATAAATAGTTATGGCAAATAGGACATTAAACGCATGAATCTTTTTTCAGACAACATTGAATGTAACACAATGTAACCTGACACCTACTGCTAAGTAGTGGGAAGTGCAGAGACCTGGAAGGGCAGGATGGATGTATATTACTGGACTGGACATTACGTGACTTATCGTAAGCCACACATGCGCCATTGCTGTCCATTGATTCAGGAATATCGGTGGTCAGGAAAATACCACAATCACGCAAAGAATCTGAAAAAAGGATGCAATGTTTAGCGGTTAATTCAACCCTATGACAGCCATAGATAACAAGGGCTTCAGATTTAACAGGTGAGGAAAAAGTTTTAATTTAAAGAAAACATTGAAAAAGTGAGCAGTGAGTTAGTTATACTAGTCTAACTGTTGCTGGCCTGCTATTGACTTTGATAACCTTAACATGTGTTGCGCAGTTCGGTGTGTTTTGGTTCCGTTAGCACTAAACTAAGACAACCCGCACACCAAGTCATCAGTAAAGCAGGTGTTTAAATCAGCTAATCAACCACCCGCTGTATTCAGGCGAAAACTTATTAATAATCACAATATAGACATCAAGCCTGACAACATAATGTAACAGACTGCATGTTCTTTTTTGGTGTTTTTGCATACTTTTTTGTGTGGGAAATGTTTGTTTAATTTTAGATAGATTTCTGCTCGTCCTGCATTGGGATAAAATGGTTTTCTGGACAGAACTCAGTGAATCACATAGCGAGTAATAGGCGCTGTCCAATCCATTAATACATATCAATTAGCAGCAGTATGAAAGACGTAAATATAATTAACTATACTATATTAAGAAATGTAGGGCTGCACAGTGGCGCAGTTGGTAGAGCTGTTGCCTTGCAGCAAGAAGGTTCTGGGTTCGATTCCCGGCCCGGGGTCTTTCTGCA
>CAEGAE010031378.1:0-24733 GCA_903067095.1 Girardinus metallicus | reverse complement strand
TTAAATAAAACAGTAATTAATATTTTCCACCTACCTGAAATAAACAAGTAGAACCAACAATAAAGATTTCATTAAGCTTTGTTACACTGTCAAATGATTTAATAACAGTCATTAATAAGTTATGTTTAGCTTAGCATTGGAACAATTTATATACATGACGAAACCACAAGAATATCACTTCCTTCATCTGAATACCTTAAAATGAAAAGTTGTAGATGTATGCACTAATTCTTTTATCAGAATATCCTACCTTTTTTAAAAATATTTTAATTACAAAGGTGCTTGTAGGAATAAAACGGTATCAGAAAGGGGAAACAGGTTTTTATTGGAATTAAATTAAACACAGACATCTACAAATACAGATTACTGCAACTCTTTTTTGAGCATTAATACACTGTATGACAGATTTTATCAAATGCAGCGCAGCCACAATGTGTCCACCTACACCCTTATTACTCAGCTTCAGTCCCATATAGTATCACTACCAACATCTACTTAGCAAGGTTTAATAAAAAAAGAGTATAATTTAATTAAAATATTTTAAAGTATAGGGACAAAATAACCCACACAACTTATTTTGTCCTGATTAACCCCCAAACAATAACTTGTTTACAGTAGTAATGATAT
Organism: Girardinus metallicus; assembly: GCA_903067095.1. Classification (NCBI taxonomy): domain Eukaryota; kingdom Metazoa; phylum Chordata; class Actinopteri; order Cyprinodontiformes; family Poeciliidae; genus Girardinus; species Girardinus metallicus. Next base: position 24,106 of record CAEGAE010031378.1, on the reverse strand, counting down.
TGCAGACGGCAAACTAAAGCCATTTATAAATATATTTACAAGCTGCCTGTCATATAAACTAAAAACATGAAGTAATATAGGAGCTCAATGAAAGCCAGGTATGAAATAAATTAAACAAAGCTTACTGTAATCTTCAAAGAAATTAAGATTATAGAATCTTCCACAGGTAGGATGAATTTATAAGACATCTGCTGAGCAAGCAGTATGTGATGTAGCATCGATGTTCCCATGCACTTTACCACAAGGTAGGACTGATTCATGGGTAGCACAGATAAACAGAACACCGGGACTGTACACTTACTTTATCATTTGCCTCTCAACTAGCAAGATAAATACTCTGGTAGCGCACGCAAGCTTACTAGCAGATTCTGATATATTTTATTGGTCAAAATACGTTTGATTGTTGGTCATAAATGCATTGATATAAGTTGACTGGCAGTTGAACTGATTCTGTCTCTTTCTAAAGGAAAAAACAAATAGTAAAATGGTACTCAGCGATTTTAAGCTCAATACAGTAGTTTGACCAATAAATATGCAGTCTAAAAAAAAGTTTTGTTCTTCTTGAACAACTCAGTACATTAGTGCAATAGTTTGCCCTACAAAAATAAATGAAAATGATAATTTCCACATCTAACTGATAACTCAGTAACAATAACTTGCCAAGCATGAGCCATGACTCTCAAAGGGTTGAAAAACACAGATTTAAGCAAAAAAGTCTAAATGTTTTTTTTCTCCTGCTATTTTCAGCCACAAAAATTTTATTAAAATATCTACTGGTATGTGTTACTGTGTCTTACCTGCTGTTCTGCACCTGTCTCTCATTCACTCTGACTCTGATGTCACTGCTTGGCATCATGTATTCACAACAGACATTACAGTAATGTACAGTATCAGAATGTGAACCAGCTAAATATAAAAAAGTATGTTTTTATCATACAGAATGAGAATTAGGTAACACTTTATTTGACGGGGTGTGAATAAGACTGACATGACAATGTCATAAACATGACAGTGTCATGTCATTGTGTTAACATTATTATGTTGACATTATTCAAAATGTCTTTGTTATGACAACTTGACATTAACCAAGAATCATCATATGCCATAAATATGTCATAATAGTAGTCATAATAATGTCATTAAGTATTATTACACTGTTGAAAGCTTAAATAAAACAGTAATTAATATTTTCCACCTACCTGAAATAAACAAGTAGAACCAACAATAAAGATTTCATTAAGCTTTGTTACACTGTCAAATGATTTAATAACAGTCATTAATAATTCCTCTTACATCAGGTGTAAAAAGTAGCACCAGTTATGAAGATGTCATGAAGTGTCACTACAGGGTCATTAATATTAACTCTTACCTCAAGTAAAGTGAAACAAGGAGCAACAGTTATAAAGATGTCATTAATTGTCATTACAGCGTCAAGTGCTATCTCAACATAGTCATTAATGTTAAGTCTTACCTCAAGTGAAGTGTTATGTCAGTCTTATTCACAGCCCATACTACTTATAACTACCATCATAGCTGTAGAACAAACCCTTTGTAAATTGGAAAAAAACAAAGGATTACTTGTTCTTCAAACAGAGGGTTTAACTTCAGTATATTGTAACTCTGAAATACTGATTGAAAAACTAAAAGAGAATTACTTATTCTTTAACCTAAGAAAATAGGTTCTTCTAACATTTTTTGCTTTGATTGTGTCAACCATCTCCTTCGTTATTGTCTTCCTGTAATGCTCTGAAAACAGGGAGATCTTCTTGTCTTAATTTCCCGGAAGCAACTCTTTAAAGGTGTCCGGAAATGCTTAGAAATTATAGCTGTTCTTGCAATGGTTGTGGTCAGTGTTAATCATGGTGAAAGCCTTTTTATGAATTCAAACTTGGTGAACCTCTTCTGGACATTCACATAGTGGGTGATGACTCAATCCACTGTGGTCACTTCAAAAAAAGGAACAAAAACAAATAAACAAAAAATGTAATGTGACCTTAATTCAGCAAACAGGGACTTCTTTCCCTGGTGACTGGTCCTCATTATTATCCTCCACACCTGTAGCATGTCTTCATTAGCCACCTTTGTCCACCCCACTCCCCACCATGTGTCCTTAGGCTAAAATGGGTCTTCTTGTGGCTAAAGTTGCCAAAGCAAAGAACACAAGCACCATGTCACATCAGTCAAGTTGCTAAATAATGCACATAAAGGATAACTCTGACTAACATGTTTGCCATGTCATAACCAAGACATGTTTGTCTATAGACAAACATAACCAAGACATGTTTGTCTATAGACAAACATGTCTTGACAAATGTCAAATTGTCATAACAAAGACATTTGAATAGTGTCAACTTTATATAAAAAATGTCATTATTTACTGAATGACACTTTCTGACAAGTCATAAATATTCATGAAGACTTACTCATGTTCATGACAGGTGTTATGTCATGTTTATGATAGTGTTATGTCAGTCTTATTCACACCCTGTCAAATAAAGTGTTACCAAGAATTTTAACAACTGATTTGCAGATGTATACATTATTAAACATCTCAACTCTATTTACTGCGTAACCCATTTCTTACTGCAAAAATTTTCATTCATTTATTGTATAGCCTCTCCTCAAGCCCTTTTCTTTTCATGCCTCCTGACCATTTCCTGTACAAATAGTGTGGAAATAATGAAAAAGATTTTGAAAAGTAAAAAAAAATCAACCTGACATCAGTCCTCACCTGTTCTCCTTTCAGGTACTATTATAATTAATATAATTTTTATACCTTCTTATCCCGAACTCCACCAGGCTCTCCCATGTCTTCCCTGACCTGCCATCCGCATAATAAAATTGTTTAAAAGGAAAGTGTTGAAGGCACTGTGTTGCACCTTCAAAATAAAAGCACACAAGTGGAAGATTTCAAAATCAAATATCTGGGGTGCTGTGGTGGCGCAGGTGCAAAGCACAACCCAGATATGGAGGCTTTAGTCCTCATGCCGGTAGTCGCAGGTTCGATTCCCGGCCTGGTGACATTTGCCGCATGTCTTCTCCCTCTCTCAATCCCTAATTTCCTGTCAAGCTGCTTTCAAACAAAGGCCACTAGAGCCACAAAAAATCTAAAAAAAAAAATCAAATATCTTTCGCAACTGGGGTGAACTTATTGGGCGGGACTAATGCGCCTTCCAAATCTACAAATTATGAATCCTCTTCCTCTTACAATCCATGTGACTGTGGAGCTGGGCGCTCCCAAAGACATGCTCCTAGATAACGCCATCATATTGAACTCATACGGGGACATTTAGCTACACGAGTCATGGCCACTATTGTAATTGTAATTAGGCCGAGCAGTGAAACGCTGGCGTAGGCCTATTGTAATCGCAATGTTTATTATTTTTTTGCCACTTCATGTGGCTTTTTGGGGCCTTTAACATATTCAAAAACTCACCACACTTGACCCAAAATTGTCCCCCAAGGAAAATTTTCGGATTCTGGTGGAATCGCAAGTGGGCGTGGCCAAACGGCTCTACAGCGTGAGTTGGGGGAAACCGTAGGTTGTTGAGATCTGAATGTAGGTAGGTCCCCCCGAATCAAGAAAAAAAGTCTCTTGAAGGTACCCTCTAAAATTTACAGGGAGGAAGCCATTTTGGGTCAAATGTCAAATTTTAACCATTTTTCACTTTTATTCACATCGAACTTTAACAAACTCCTCCGTGAGTTTTTGAGCTATCGGCTTCATTCTTGGTCAGAATGCAGTAAGGCGCTGTGAGGCGCAGCGAAGCCACAGCGCCCCCTAGAATATTGAAAAAATCAGCCCCCAGCCATGCTTTATCCTATAATTATGAAACTTGGTACACATGAGTATCTTGTCAAGACCTACAAAAACGTCTCTTGGAGCCATGGTCTAAACCCAACAGGAAGTTTGCCATTTTGAATCAAAGCTGCCGTTTTGTCTTTTTTATTGATGTTGAATCTGAGTGAACTCGTTCTAAGATTTCGAGATCCAGGCTTCAAACTCAGTCAGCTCAGTCTTGAGCCATTGAAGGTAAGAAGTTATCAAAGGAATTTTCCTATGTTAAGCATGTGGGCGTGGCCAAAGCTCAAATCTGGCCATTTGCCATGAAACATCAAGGTGGAATAACTTATTGTACTGCAGGACTGCGGCAAAGTCACAGGTCACGCCACTGGCATACGTTTGGCTCTAGATTCCACAGGTTTAAGCCCAGCTGCACCTTGAGATCGATCCTTGGCCACCACCACCCCCGACAGAAATGCAACATCCAGTGCAACATTTGGTAGGCGTGGCATAACTCCTCCACAGCGCTCCTTTGAATATTTTAAAAAATCAGCCCCCAGCCATGCTTTATCCCAGAGTTATGGAACTTTGTACACACATGTAACTGGTCAGAACCTACAAAAAAGTCTCTTGGAGCCATGGTCCAAACCCAACACGAAGTCGGCCATTTGAATCAAAGCTGCCATTGTGTGTTTTTATTGATGTCATGTTTTCTGCCCACCAGAGGGTGCCCTTGCACCACAAATGGTCCAGAGACCACTTTTGTTATCCTCTAAAGATCCCAAAAACTTGAAATTGCAATTCAGTTCTACTGTGCTTGTGCCTTGTGAGGGAATGCTGAGGAAGATGTCAGTGTGTGCCGCCTGGTGGACGGCTGCGGGGACTGCGTGAGAGTGTCGGCGGTGGCATGTGCGTGGCATTGCTGGAACTTCGGTGGTCGCTACGAGGCCTTCAGCACGCTTTGCTGCGAGGGCCTTTTTTTTTTATTTTTTTACTTGGGGCCTTTAACATATTCAAAAACTCACCAAACTCGTCCCAAAATTTTCCCCCGAAGAAAATTTCCGGATTCCAGTGGAATTGCAAGTGGGCGTGGCCAAAGTGCTCTACAGCACCCCCTAATGTGAGTTGGGGGAAACCGTAGGTCATAGAGATCTGAAACTCGGTACATAGGTAGATCCCCCCAAATCAAGAAAAAAAGTCTCCTGGAGGTACCCTCTAAAATTTACAGGGAGGCAACCATTTTGGGTAAATGTCAAATTTTGGCCATTTTTCACTTTTGCTCACGTCAAATTCCTCCTTGAGATTTTGACCTATCGGCTTCATTCTTGGTCAGTATGAAGTAAAGGTGTAGGGCTTTAAAAGTTATCAAAAAGATTTACTTTTCATTTATGTTCAGGGGGCGTGGCAGGGCGGCGAATTTGCCGTACTTGCCAAAACAAACAAAACGCTATAACTTTCACATAAAAAGGTCAATTGGCACCAAACTTGGCATGAGTGATCCTGACGATGCTATGTCGTCTTAGCCTGATGTCATCTAAGCCTCTCCCACTTAGAACAGGAAGTGACTTTTTTTTACTTGGAAAACTCCATCTCTGGCTCTCTTGACCTAATCAGGATGATCTTGTGTCAGATGACCGATAAAAAGTTGGTCTCACTTGCTTTAAAGTGCCAAGCATTTTGAGTGAAGGGCCTGGCCGTAGCGGCGCGGCGAAGTAACAGGTCACGCCGCCACCATATGTTTGGCTCTAGATTCCACATGTTTCAGCCCAGCTACACTAAACTCACTAAGATCGATCTTTGAACCCAGTGCAGTATTAAGTGGGCGTAGCCTAATTCCTCCACAGCGCCCCCTAGAATATTTTAAAAACGGGTATGGGGAATGCGTGAGAGCGTCGGCGGTGGCGAGTGTGTGGCGTGCTGGAACCCCCGCGTTTGCCCTTTGGCGCGCTTTGCTGCAAGGGTCTCCAACACAGCTTGCAGCTTTAATTTTATTTGTATTTCCTTTTAATTCATGTAAGGCACTTTTAATTGCCTCGTTACTGAAAAATACTTTTTAACAGCATTAATAACCAACAGAGCCTCTATCCAGATTTTAATCATGTCAACGTAAAGGTAGTGCTCCCCGAATTCCAACGTGTAAAGTGCGCTATAAGAGGATTCAATAAGGTCTATTCTAACATCAAATTGGGTTATAGAGCCAGGCAGTTACCACATCTGAAGCAGTGTGACCACATGTCACTGTTTTTGATTCTTGCATATACCCCTGAGGAAATCTGAACGTACCACCATAAGAACCACCACAAGCTGGCCTGATGATGCCTCTCTGCACTTGCAGGATTGTTTTTAAATGAACAAATTGGGACATTTTTGAACATACAGACCTGGTATTATTCACTGACAGCATTCTTTGTTACATCAAGACTTGCACTGACAATGTTACAGTGAAAAGATGTATCTGGATCTTCCCAAACAGAAAGGCGTGGATGACCAGAGAAGTCCAGTGACTGCTTAAAGAAAGGAATGCTGCTTTCATGTCTGGGGACAAGGACCTCTACAACTTGGCACGGAGCAACCTAAAAAGAGGGATCAGAAAAGCTAAAAAGGACTACAAGGAGAGGATTGAAGAGCATCTGGACAACAACAGCAGCAGGCAGGTTTGGATAGGAATCCAGAACATCACCGACTACAGAACCAACCTGTTTGGAGCAGCCAAAGGTGACATTTAACTAGCTGAGAAGTTGAACCACTTCTTCGCTTGTTTCGAGTTGGAGCCTTCAATGGCAACTGTCCCAAATGAAATGAAGGAGTGCAACTAAGCATCTATATCCTCAAGGTGGAAGAATATGAAGTGCACCTCTATCCTCAAGGTGGAAGAATATGAAGTGAGATGCTTGCTACAGGACTGCCTTTCTGTCAACCCCAGAAAGGCAGCTGGACCTGATGGTGTTCCTGGACGTGTGCAGAGCAGTTGGCTGGGGTCTTTACAAAGTCTTTAATCAGTCCCTGTCTCAAGCCAGAATCCCAATCCTATCCTTCCTGAAATTCTCCATCATTGTTCCCATTCCTAAAAAATAAAAGCATGTGACTTTAAGATTTCAAAATCAAATATTTTTCGCAACTTTCTTAGGTGGGACAAATGCGCCTATCTCTAATATTGGGGTGACACTCCCTCTCCCGTCTCCCACACCCCGCCTGCTTCCTATTCCTGTGTTGTTGACCATGACATAGAAACGACTGGAGAGTTGGGTAGGACTCCCCAGTCCTCTACTCAATTGTTTCAAATCTTACATAAAGAATAGAGATTTCTTTGTTTCAGTAGGTAAGTTTTTCATAAAAGTGGACAGAAGTCACATGTGTGGTTCCCCAAGGTTCAATCCTAGGACCTCTCCTATTCAATGTCTATATACTCCCACTTGCTCAATTTATAAGATTAACTACCATAACTATGACGACACACAGCTTTACGTTACGATGTCGATGAAGGTAACTCCAAATCCATACAAGCACTGAACAAATGCTTAGAAAAAATAAATGTGTGCATTTGCTATAACTTTCTCCAGCTGAACAGAAACAGAACTGAAGTTATTATCTTTGAACATAAAGAGGAACAATGTACAGCTTCAGTTATATGGCTAGAAACTAGTGATCAAGCCCGAAATCTAGGTGTAGTGATGGACTGACTTGAACCATCAGTCACATAAAGACAGTTACAAAGCCATATTTCTATCATGACCATTTCCATGATTAAAGGACTAATGCCTTGAGAAATGTATCCATGCTTTTATCTTTAGTCACATTGACTACTGCAACAGTGTCTTCACAGGTCTGCCTAAATAATCGACCAGACAGCTGTAGCTGCTCCAGAACGCCGCTGCTCATCTTTTCACTAAAACCCAGAAGATAGAGCACATCACTCAGTTCTAAAGTCCTAACACTAGCTCAGAGAACAAACTTTAAAATACTGTGGTTGGCTTATCAATCACTTGATGGCTTAGCCACATAAAAACTTGCTGTTGTTGTATAAACTTTTTCAGGGCTGCTCTGCATCCTCAGAACCAGAACCAAACATGGAGAAGCCGCATTCGGTTTCTATGCACCACAAATCTTAAACATACTTCCAGAAACCTGCAAAAACAGGCGAAACATGGAATGCCTTTAAATATAGACTAAAAACCCACCTTTTCACAGTTGCTTTTGAACCATAATAAATGATACATTGATGAACATTTTAATGTGTAATAATGGCACTTGGCAAAATATAATTTTTACTGGTTTTCTCAATTGTTGACTGTGAGGTGTCTTCTATAATTTTGTATTTTTATGATGTAAAGTACTTTGAATTGCATTGTTGCTGAAGTGTCCTATACAAATAAACTTGATTTATTGATTAACCACAATTTATTATATTTAGTCAAGTTTAATCATATTTAGTCATTTTGATTTCACTTTCTCATATTTAGTGGTATTTAGTGAGGTTTAGTTGCATTTAGTCATTTTTATTTACATTTAGTCACCTTTTGTTCCATGAAGTCATACTTAGTCAAGATTTTTAAAGGTTTCATCTGCCCTAAGGGTCTTTATTTGAGAGTAGTCTGACAGGAAAGCGGATAATGAGAGAAGACACGCAGCAAAGGTCATCAGGACTCGAGCCTGTGATGTCCACAATCACAGGTTTGTGATTGTGGCCATCAGAATCACAAACATACATGTGTGTATGGGTAAAGCACATGCATGTGCTTTACCCATACATACTTTACATGTATGGGTAAAGCACAACCCATGCGTGTGCTTTACCCACATACATGGGTTGTGCTGTACCCCTGCACCATTGCAGTACCTGCACTTATTCAGCTTTTGTCACATTTAGTCAAAATATAGCCACAAACGTTAATGTTTTTAGGTTGTTTTTATGTGATAGATGAACATAAAGTTCACCTATCGTAATGTGAAGTTGAAGAAAAAGAAATAGTTTTAAAAAATAAAGATTTGAACTGTGTACTGTGCATAGTATGTGCATAATACCAGGTGTTCTCTGAAGGTCTTAGAGGTTTTGTTTGAGAAAATTAGCAAACAAGCAGGATCATAAACAGCAAAGAACACAGCTGACAGGTCAGTGAGAAAGTCCTGAAGAGTTTTAGAACAAGGTTATGTTCAAGGGTTCAAGCTTTGAACTTCTCACAAAGCACTGTTCAGTCCATTGTCTTATAATTGAAACAGCAGACCTGGTAAGCTAATAATACATAGTCACCCAGCTAAACTTAAAGCAGACAAACGAGATCATTAATCAAAAAATCTGTTGATAGCACAACCATTAGCAATGTGCTCTACATCTGAAGGTCTTAGATTTCTTCTTGTTACTTCTTCAGAGGGGCATTACAAGAAGAAACTCAGTAGAGCTTGCAAAATGCCTTGAAAGTTTGTATCAAAATATATTTGTGTGTTAGAATGGAACAGTTAAAGGTTAGTCTTGTCTCAAACTGAGAATCTGGGGCAAAACATAAAGATAAAGCTGACATGCCATAAAACTAATTGCACTTGACGGTAAACTGAATAATTATTAATACAATGAATACTTTAATTCAACACATGGAAGTGTCTTGATAGGCCTGAACTGGCCTACTTTAGCTGGCTCCACTTAAGAATGTGGTCATGTTTTCTACCTTTAGCAGAAAATAGTTTAAAATTTATACTTTTTAACTTAACACATTTTCTTGATAATTGCACTTTCATTTTTATTCATAAATTGTGTTACCATATTCAGCTTCTGGCCACCAGATGGCAGCATGCTAAAGGCTAACTTGCATAACTGTTTCCTGCTGCCTGTGGTGGAGTAAAATGTATTCTTTATAATATGAACTATCACCTAGATTTAAAACAATGAAAACTAACTTATTCCACTAGCAGTTTTAGTTTTAGGTTTTTATGGTTATGTCAAAATAAAAGTTTATTTTACCTTTTCCAGGCATCAACGCCATTCCTATCCCAGCTGACATCAGCAAGTTGGACGACGTGCAGAGGATGGTCGACACCATCGTGTCAAAATGGGGAGCGATCCACATCGCCTGCAACAACGCTGGCATTAACAAGAACTCGGCCAGCGAAGACACCAGCTTAGAGGAGTGGGACCAGACCTTCAGCGTGAATCTGAGAGGGACGTTTATGTGCTGTCAGGTGTGTGGGAGACCATCCAAGTTAACCTGCGTGTTTGTGTCATTTGATCTTGAGAGCAACATTTTAGCAATTCTGGTTGTTGAGTTAATTAATCTGTACTCAAAAACTAGATTAGTGACATAAATTAGCAGAAATGTTTGGGCTTAGATGTCAAAAAACTAAACCAGAGAAGTTCTGATATTTAGATTCAATTGTGTTGGAACCAAAAGCAAACAGCAGCGTGTCAAGACAAATTTTGCTGAATGATAAATTGTACCAGAAGTTATTCAGATAAACGATAATATTGTTGGTTTTGAGACCATTTTCAAATAAGATAATGGTAATGGCAGAATACGGAACGGAACATATTCAGAAAGATCAATAAACTTTATTTTCTAAATAACATTTTTAAATAACTTTTTTAATATTCCCAAAAAAATAACAAAGCAATAAATGTGGGTCGAAGACCTGAGTGAAGTTGACTCCCACCTTCTTCAAATCTAACAAAATCGGTCTCAAACATTTGTGCTGGTTTGTGCAGCAAAAATTTACATTTGTGCCACTATCATTTTAAAGATATTAAGAAATATTTCCAGAGGTCATGAAAGGTCAATCAGCTCCCTTACCTTCTTCAAATCAGACAAAATTTGTGTCAGTCAACTAGACTACGTTTGTGCTACGTTCGTGCTGGTTCAAACAGAAAATGTAAAATTGCATGTCAATTGGACATAATAATTTGTTTCAGTTTAAATTTTTTTCTTGTTTTTACTTTTTGTCTGTTCGAAATAAATAAATAAATCTCCTTCCTGTAGATCATAACATCTTAAACTTTAATTCAATCTGTAGTGGCTCACACAGAGAAAAGCAGCAGTTAGAAAGTTTAATTGGCCCGAAAGTTTTGGCGCTCGGACACCGTCAGAAGACATGCGTGCTGAGAATTGCCGCAAGCTTGGATGATCGGCTCGGAGCCCCAGGCCCATGAGATGAGCTCCACCACGAGCTCCACCACGGCTCTACTCCACTGAGCCGTCGTGGAGCAGAGCGTGGAGAAAGGAGCCTGGAGGGAGCCTGGAAGATGCCCGGGAGGTTGAGGGAGGAGATGGGGAGGAGGTGGGTTGAAGCACGGCTGAAGCTGGTGGATCCGTGGCTGTTTCGTGGCTCTTTGGCCTTTTGAAGGAGCTCTTGCATGGTGATTGGCTGGGGCGCAGCGGCAATCCAGTGCTGGTTGGCTGAGGCGGAGGCGTGGTAATTGATGATGCCGGAAGGATGAAGAGAGTCTCACAGCTTGAATTTGGGCCTAGGCTTCATTAGACAAATTTAGTGGGATTATTTAATCTGACATGTGAAACGTCGTCAGAGATATTTTTAAATCCTTTAAATGAACCTGATCTCAGCTTGTTTCAGATATATATTTCACTCATTCTTCCTGAGTTATACAAAATGAACAAGCCCACCTTGGTGAAAAATAAATATACTAAGTATGTTAAATTTTAGTATACTTAAGCATACTTTAAGTCATACTATACATGAGTATACTTCAAGTTCACTTAGGATTAGTTAACTTAAAATGTGACATTTTGGAACAACAAATTTTGTGCTTAGTGCATTTCAATAGTATTTAAATTGTATTAAAGCACAATTTAAAGTGTTCTAAATGTACTTTCACGTAATTTTTTAACAACTTAAGTTACACTTAGTATACTTTAAGTATATTGCTTTGTATTTAATATAAACGTGCTTGATTTTGAGTGTAAAATTTTTGTGATTGAATTACATTTAAAATATACTTAGAATGTATTTTAAGTATATTGGCATTACATATTTTACATATTAGTAGTGTGATTACAGTATGCTACAGTTACACTTTTGGTATATTATAATTGCTAATCAAGTACACTTTTAGTTTCTTAATGTCTTTTATTATTATTCTTTGCCACTTTGTACATTACATGCTTCATCACACTACAGTACTGCAAACACATCAGGCTACCAGAACACAGAAGAATCAATTACTACACACTTTCCAGGTGAAACTAATTACATAGTGCTTTCAATATATTACCATTTTGGCAACACTTTATTTGATGAGGTGTGCATGAAACTGACATGACAATGTCATAAACATGACATAACACCTGTTATCCAACTTTTAAAGCAAATTCTCATTAAAAGTGTCATTATTTACCGAATGACACTTTGTGACACCTGTTGATATGTTTCTAAAAGGTGTTATGTCATGTTTATGACAGTATCATGTCAGTCTTATGCACACCCCATCAAATAAATTGTTACCCACGTTTTTCAAGAGTACATTGCCAATATACTATAACAGAATTGTACAAAATGTCAATACATTCAAAGTTTACAGACAACATGCTTATAAGAATTAGCACAATAAAACAACAGCTATACTTTGGAGGAAATGTGAAAAATGTTTCATTAAGGACAGTGTATTGGTTTAATTCAATGTCACACTATTCTAGTATTACTGCAGACAAACTGACATTTCTCCTTCCTAAGAACAGTGAGGATCAACGACAGAACATTCCCATTCACTGCACTTTACAGAAACCTACAAAAAGGAACAATAGAGCAATTAAACAGAAGAAGCACTTGTATTTTAAAGAATACAGAAAATGACAAAGAAAAAAGTAAGACTTACAATTTTAAGACGTTGTGGACTCGTTATGTATGTGACATTAGCAAAACTGATGATGATTGGAACCGGATGCCTGGGGTGAAAAAACATTTCTGGGTGACTTCTTTCCCTGTTTATGTTAGAAGTAGAAAAAAATAGCTGATATCATAGAATCAGCTGATGTTGGCATTAACTGTAAGGCTGTTTTAAGTGTGGACTTAAGGTAGACGAACTACCTTAAAAACTTTCCTTCCATGATCTGAACACACTGATCCTTGCAGGGTGGTGAGAGGACTGGTGGTGTCCATGTCCAGCAGTCATCAGATGAGAGGTGGGGTTCACCCTGGACCACAGAGCCCTGAAAGCTAACAATGAATACAATGTATGAAAGAGAAATGGTAGATTAACAAGGGGAATAAATTCTGTTAAATTATTTTCAAATTAAATCATGTTTATTAAGCACTTAGTGATGGTGACACACCGGTTTTTGCTGTTGTTAAAAATGTAGCCAGCTGCTCAGTGTAAAAAAAAAAAAAAGCCTTACACCATGAAGAGGATGTGGAGGTTCATCCTCAGAACTGGTTGGTGATCTGGTGGAGCCAAAGCCTCTTCTGAGACAGCAAAGTCTTTTGGTTTTCTAATCCCTGATCCCTGGCTTCCTCTTTCATCTTAATTTGCTTAGACTGCAAAAATATGTTGAGGATAAAAACAATGATGAACGAGTTATAACAGCAGCTTCACAATATCAAAGTCTCTCTGGCATACTGAGCTTAATTAAAAGCAAGTTAAGTTTATGAAGAAAACTAGACAGAGCTTCTATGCAGTTATAACATGATTGTTATAACTGAATGATTGTTATAATAATAATCATAAAAGTCACAATAAAATTTATAAAATAATTATTTACTGAAACCAACGTAAGTTTGTTTATATGTGTACTGTAATATGTATTAGCAAATTAGCATTTTTAAGCAAACTTAACACCATCTAGCAACACGTTAGCAGCCTTCCTTCCTTCAGGCTCCTTTCGTGACCCACATTTAATTTCCATCCGGTTTTTGTCCTGTTGTGTTGTCGTCTAACTCGGACTGGGACATCACCAGCTTGAATTTACCAGAACTACTAACTATTGTCAAGGCCCTCTCCACTTTAAATTGAATATTATGCGAGTTAAAATGGCGAATTTGAACAGCGTTTGTTATCACTAACTTCATGGCTTTTCTTCTTTTTATGGCGCTTTTCAAAAATACTGAAAGTGTTCACTAACAGATCTTGCATCTGAAAATGAATTAGGTAAAGACAGCTTCCGTGTTTTAGTTAAAAAACTGAAAACAACAGATCATATTCGGAGAGATGTAAAACTGAAGATATCTGCTACATTTAGTGTTAAGGACAAGCATTGTTTTTGTTGTAGCACCTCTGTCACGAAAGTGTCAATGTTTGATATTTTGAGGTATGAACACATTATTTACTTTGTTAAACAACATTACATCAAGTTCCACTATAAGGACTGTTATGTTTTTATTCTTTGCCATTTTAACAAAAATAGTAAAAGATTATTAAGACACCTAAAAAGGCATACTTTATTAGCCTAAAGTATACACTGAGATGTAATTTAAATTAAAGTTGCAAGCAGCCTCGAACGGCCCTCGCAGCTCAGTGCCGCTCAGGCCTGTTGGCTATCGTAGGGGTTCCAGCTCTGCCACCCTCTTGCCATCGAGGATGCTCTTGCGCAGTTCCTCCGCCAGGAAACACACATCGACGTGTTCGGCAGCCCGACGACGCACCCAAAATTTGGTGCAGATCGGCCCATGTAGTGAGGAGATATAGCTGATAACCTAGGGGGCGCAGTGGAGTCAAATTACAATGTAATGCTATTGGGCTCTGTAGAGATTCACAAGAGTCAATCATAGCAAGTTGGGTATAAATTGGATGATGCATGTGTGATTTAGAGATAATTGTGAGTGAAATCCGCCGTTCTGCCACGCTCACACGTTTTAGCCAGCAGCCAGTATTGACAGAGTTCATCGTCATGTCATTTAATGTCACTTGGCACAGGATTAGCACCCGTATGAATCATAGAGTAAAAGTAAGACATTCAGCAGAAAAAACAGGTGACTTCCTGTTGGAAAGGGGCGGGGCTTTGGTGATGTCCCCAATTGACCGTGTGAATGTGATCAGGGCTGGTCTGTAATGAGACATGGAAAGTCTGATGCAGCATGACCTTGCCTGTGAAAGTTATTGCACCTTGATGTTTCGTGGTGAATAGTCAGTTTGACACTTAGCCACACCCACATGCTCTGATGTACAAAAAATTGTAGGATAACTTTTGACCCACTATGTCTCAAGAGTTTGCTGAGTGATTTTGAAGTCTGTAGGTCAAACGCTGTAGGATGACTTCAATCAGATACGACGTCAATAAAATGGACATGATGGCAGCTTTGATCCAAAATGGCTGACTTCCTGTTGGGTTTGGACCATGGCTCCAAGAGACTCTTTTGTAGGTTGTGACAAGATACACATGTGTACCAAGTTTCATAATTCTGGGTTAAAGCATGGCTTGGGGCTGATTTTTTTAAATTTTCTAGGGTGCGCTGTAGAGAAATTAGGCCACGCTCACAAAGGATTGTTATGAGTACCTTTCCGGGGTTGGATAATGATGCATCTTAGTGGGTTTGGTGCAGCTCGCTTGAAACTGTGGAATTCAGAGCCAAACGTATGGCAACAGCGTTACAGGTCACTTCGCCACACCCACCCACTCCATCAAAACTGGTCAGGATTGGAAACCACATCACACCAACATGTCTTTTGTCAATGAATAAAGTTTCATGTTGATTAGGTCAAACCGGTCAGATACCGACCGTTCACAGTAAAACATGACACTTCCTGTTCTCTGGGGGCATGGCTTAAGTGATGTCATAACTTGACTGTTGGGTGTTGTAGGGCACCCGATGATGATCAATCACTGAAAGTTTGTTCCCTCTGTGAGTTTTTTGAAGGATATATAACAGTTTCGTGTTTAATGGCGAGTAGGTGAACTTTGGTTCCTGGTAACGTCCCTTCAGCATGCACGAAAACTCACCGTTTTGATAACTATAAATCGGCCATGCCTCATGAACAATCTAACCAAGTTTGATGCCGATTGATCGAAATCCCTAGGAGGAGTTCGATCAAATGCGGAGGCTGTAAACGGCCAAAATGGGGTCAAAATTGGAACTTCAATCCAAAATCCTGTTCGACTTGCATTATGACATAAATTGAATTTTATGTGCTTCTTGGGGAGCTCTACAAGTGTACCAAATTTCATGTCTCTATGGTAACGCAGGTCAATATGGAGGGTTTTTTGAAAGTTGCCAGGTGGCGCTGTTGAGCCGTTTCTTTTGCGATTTTTGCATCAACCTTAAAATATGTAAAATTTTCGCAGTCTTGAGGCATCCACCAAATTTGGTGACTTTTTGAATATGATAAAGCCCCCAAAAAGCCAATTCATTTGTGCCAAGTAGAATAATAATCAACACTACAAAAACAATAGGCCTTCGCAGCGCTTTCACTGCTCAGGCCTAATTAAAACATACTGGAATTAATAATTTAAAGTCAGCATTAAGTGAATTTTAAGTTAATTTTTAAAAATTCTATTTTGAGCATATATTTTAAAATGTATGCTGGAAGATATATTTTAAATATCTTTAAAATTTAGGTTTTAAAGATATTTAAAGATATTTACACTTGAGAAAACACATATTTTGTTCACTAAAAGTATACTTTTATTTAATACATTTCTTAAAAGTGTATTTTGGTACAATTATATTAAAGTTATAATGTCAAAATTGGTACAACCATGTTTTTAGTATATTTTGTATATATTTGTAGGTAGTACACTTAATACTTAGAATACTTACAATGTGCTTACACAAATGTAAGTGTATTTGAAATATACTGAAGTATTTTTTTTTTCACTAAGGCACAGTAGAGTTATCAAGCTATATGGAGGTTGTAAAAAGTTAGGGTTTCAAAATCATTAAAAATGAGAAAGTGTTGACTAGAATTTTTTTAGACTGTTTGAAGCATAGAGTAATACACCGGTGCCCCTCATCAACACAGAGTAAATATTCTTTTACTCCAGGTTATCGCACATAAGACTGCACAACATCAGAAATCAAAGATGAAAATGGAATATGTGAGCATTAGGACTGAGCAATATGGAATTAGTTTTATCACAGAATTTTATGGTACTATTGTGCTAAAGATTAAAGTGACAGTACTCTTCTTTTCTTTTGTTTTTGTTTTAAGGTAACCGTGTAGCATGACACACACAAATATCGCTCTTGAAAAACTTTCCAATTTGCAATATGCATCTTTAGGTTGCCAGCCACATAAAAAGTGATTTGGATCACTAACATGCATTAGAATTTTAAATTTATTGATATTTATTGATTAACTTGATATGACGGTGCATTAGGTCCAGTGTAGAAGAAGAAGGACGAATACATTTCCATAAAAAATCTTTTTACCTAAATATCAGAAATCCTATAGAAAAAAAGGTTGAAATTTCCAAAAGCCTGAAATTTCCGACTTTATGAGCTCCAAATATTTCCACATTTTTTCTAGGACTTCTCAGAGATTAATATATAAATTTTTGAGTTTTTTTTTCTCACAAAGTTTTAATTGAAGCTGAGAAATTTCCTTATTTTTGGAGAAAATTTCTGAGATTTTTGGTGAAAATGTCCTCCTTTTTCCTTCTATCTACAGTGGCCCTACTTCCTTGTCGTACCTATAGAAAAAAAGTGTGGTAAAATAGCAAAAAATAATCTCAACAAAAACACATTTTGGGAAATTTTAAACCTTGTTAACTAGAATTTATTGTGATGGCAATAAATCAAAACTTTATTGCCATTGAGACATTTTTCACAATAAATGCCCACATCTAATATACTTGCACACATATTTTATCTTTACTTATAAACTTTTAGCTTTGAAAGATAAAACCCACAGCTGCACATCTAAACGCAGAACTTTCACATCTTCAGCTCCTCTTGGGCACATCGATACACTCCTATCTCCTGTGATAAACTATCCTTTTTCTGCCTCTCAATCCGGCCTGTGGTAATAACGTGTCTCTTCCCTCTGAATCCTCACCTTAGGTGGCAGGTCGAGTGATGTTAAAGCAAGGATACGGAAAGATTATTAACACAGCCTCCATGGCCAGTATAATAGGTGAGTAATGATTGCATTCTCCTCTCTTTCTCTCTGGAGCAGCTCAATGTCAGCATTTAATCTCTCGATTTGGCGTGAGCCATTGGGCCAAGAAAAGGAGGGGAAAGGGAAGGGTGTACACTTCAAACTCAGTAGAAAGGAGGTATTTGTTGCGGATATTTTTTATAGAATTATTATTTACAAAGTTCTTGTTGCTAACAAGATTAGGCAGCTTTCACTTAAATTCAGTCACTCCAACAAGATCCAAAGGCATCTGCCGCCGCTTCCAGCAAAAAGCACAAAGTGTTGTGATTGCATCTCTCCGAGGCACTTTTGCATCATAACAAACATCCCCTCTCTCCGGAGCCTTGCGGCAGATGAGGAAGACAATCTGAGGTCCAACTTGGGAGGAGAGGGCTCCTGTGCAGAGGCAAATAAAAAAAAAAGAAACACCAACATGAGCTCTGCGGGCCTTGTTTGAGCAGCGTAAGATACTTTGAGAGTTTTGGTGAGGGCCTAGAAAAAGTCACACCTGGTCAACAGTTCATCAGCAGTTAAAGTTAAAGGTTAAAGAATTAGCCCCGTAAAATTGTGTGCCATATGGGTCCCCCCTCCTTCACTTCCTCTACCAGTCCCGATTTGCAGGAGGCAATCTGTAATACATGAGCGTGCTGGTAAATAGAGGCTGCTTTAAGAAAATGATCAATTGCCCGCATTATGTCCAGCCCTTCAGGAATTCACTTTATCGCTCCAGACATCTGTTATAATATTGTCATAATGTGTAATCAGATGGGAGCCATATGAACCGAGTAGAAGCTGGAAATGCAGCCGTAAACGTCCAATTAAAATGCACAATGACAGCTTTTTGTCCATCTGCTTCATCAAAGGGTGTGTGCGTGTGTAAACGTGTGTGCCCTGGTATCACCACACTTGCACACTTTCTGACCATCACAGCTTTATTCTTCCTTTCCTCAGTCATGGCTGGAGTAGAAGTATCTAATGTGATGCACAATTATTTGTCCCTTTAAAGACTTCTGCTTTTTATATGTTTCAAAACATGTTTTAACATCAAGCAAAGTAAAGGGAAAAATGGTTTTTAGATAATTTTATTTAATAAGAGGAAATAAAATACCAAACCAAACTGGTCCAGTGTGAAGATGCAATAGAATGAAAGATACAATGACAACATGAAGTAGGCGAAAGTGTCTTGGAAAGTGACACGTTGTGCCCTGATGTACTACGCAACTCCCTTCGATTCTCATCTCCCTTCAGTTCTCCATCTGGAATTTCCCCCAATTGGACTCGATTTCTCCAGTGGAATTTCAAGGTGTTCTACTAATTTTCTGTGCTGTTTTGGAATTGTAGTAACTGTAGCAATGGCAGCAGAGGAAGTGAATGAAGTAATTCAGTTCGTTCAGTTCCATATATTGCAGTTCTAATTAACAGCCATCTTGTTTGGCTTTAACTTCTCTTTTCTCCGTTTACTCAGTAGGGGATGGTTGTTTACAGCACTGACTTGGTAAGCTTCATATACTTCACTGTCAAATATGTCACGGCCAAACGTTAACTATAGACCCTTGACTATTGAGAACAAGATGTAGAACAAGGGGCTAGTTGGTATACAAAAAATACTCCAGGACAGCATTGTTTGATGAGTCCAGGAGATTACAAAAGAATGAAAGGTCTCATTTGCTGCATAAAAGGTCAGAGTTCATGATTGAGCAATAACATAAAGGAAATGGGCAAAAATATCAACCTCTGATGACATCCAAACTACTGTTGACCAACACAAACATAAAGGTCCATCTCACATTTACCAGAAAGCATCTTGGGTATCCAAGAGTTGTGTGAAAATATATTCTGTAGACTGTTGATTCAAAGGTAGAACTTTACATCATACTGCCAGTCAAACATGGTGCTGGAAGAGTGGTAGTGTGCACCTGACATGCTGCGTGGGGACTTTAAAGGTTTACTGTGATCAAATGAATGAATGACTGATACAAAGCACAAAAGCAAGTCCTCTCCTGAAAAAAAAAAAGGTTTTGGAATGGTCTCGTCTTAGATTTGACTGCGAAGGCTGCAGCGTTACTTCAAACAGGCTGTTCATGCTTAATTCTTCTCCCACAATGTGGCTGAATTTAATTCAATTCAGTTATTGCTACCAAGGGTGGAACAGCTAGTTTGAAGTGTCCTTGCATCCTTAAGAAACCTTAAATCCATGTATCTAAAATTACAGCCTTAAAATGTTACATTCATATAAAAAATGTAAGTTGGCCTTGAATACATTAATCACATGTTCTTAATTTTAGGGCAGGACTATTTAATCTCGCCTACCATTTCTGTAGACATCTTGCATTCTGTGAGGCAGTTGAGGTTATCTGTAACTGGCTGCTAATATGCCTTTGCTAACTAGTTAACCAACTTTGTTGAGCCCATTGTGGGTTAAGTGCAAATTTATTACCAGTTGGCTGGACAGTGTTCATTTTCACCACTCATTCACTATGTTGCCAACCCGTATGAGACTAGTTGCATTCTGAAAGTCTAAAGATACTTTTGCTACTATATAGGTTTTAAATTTCATTCATAATGGTCTTAAAAAGATATTTAAAAGTCTTAAATTAAACTGGTAAAACCTTCAGAAAGCCTATAGTTAATGGCTTGTTAGCAATCAGTTTTCCTTCATAGGGCCTATTTCATTTGGTTTTTTTCACCTGAATACATTAATGCATTTTTTGTAATGTATTTTGCAATTTCTACATTATTTGTGTTCAATATTAAAATTTGTTTGATGAGCTCAAAACATTTATGCAACAAAAAAGCAAAAAAAAAAATCTTTATCATTGTTTTAAATTTCTAAAAAATTCAGCCGGTGTGTTGATCTTCATGATGGATTTGTGGCTCGCTAACTCTGACCTGCACAAATCGCCTCCATGGTAATATGCTCTACAACAGCAGCTTCATTCTGGGGAGATGAGTACATCATTTGAACTTCTTATCTGCTCGGAAGAATTCAAAATGTAAGCGTGCACGATAAAGAGCGTGTTTTCACCCAGAAACGGAGCAGTAAGTAGCTGGGTGAATGTTAAAGAGGGCTTTGGAGAACGCGCTGCCTTCGGCCTCCTTTTCCCTTCTTTGGGGGATTACTGTTCTTTAAGTCGGCGAAAAACATCAATGCAGGTTTATTTAAAGGATGAAGGCATTTTCTGAATGATATTTTGGAGCCATATCATCGGGTCTTGAGCTAGGATTAGTGCTGTTAGGCATTGCGAGCTCTCTTTCCTGTCCTGATAAGTTGGATTTCACCTTCAATATGCGTGTAAGCTGTGGGCTCTGCTCCTTCTCGCCTGCTCCTCTCAGGTCCTTGCCCTGCCTCATCTGGCCCAACCCAAACCCGCTGCTACTATTCCCTTCAACATTCCACATCCAATCCATTTCTTTTTTCATCATCCTTTCGTTTATTTCTTCATCGCTTCAAAATGTTTTACTTCTAGCATGCACATTTTTTGACTGAATAATATAAGCTGAATGCTCCCAGCCATTAATTTCCCAAGACGGGTTTCTTTTTTACCTTTCCACAGCTGGCCGGTATTTATCATCCCGGTCTCACACTGAAACCATTTGGCAGTCAGATCAGTGGGTGATGAGGTTAACTACTAAAGTTGTATGTAACTTGGAGCCTTCCTTGTGATGATTAATCAACCAGCAGAAAATGAGCCCCTGTCCCGGCATCCCATGCAGTGTGCAGCATCTGTGATGGTCAGGGCAAACAAATGGCTCCCCACTTTTGTTGCTGAGGACATAGCATAACTGGGCATTATGAGCAATTAATTTTACAAGACTTCATCCGCAGTGTTACCAGCAGCAAATGAAAGAACTTTTCATGTTGTGCCCAGAAGCACCAGCATGCTGTAAATATACAGCAAAACACTGTTGGCTCTCTTTAGGAAAATATTTAAGTCTACAAAAGATTTGAAAATCAACTGTTTTTGTGTTTTCATCTAATCATTTTAAATCTCAAAGTGTGTCATGAAGAGCCTTGGTATTTTCAAAATTAACCTGGAAATAATGAAACTCATTCCAGACTCATTAAAAAATGTGAAGCTAGTTTAGCGCTAGTTGAAAGCTAGTTGAATTCATAGTTGAAAGCTATGATGCATATGTTAGAGTTAGCGTTGTTAGCAACTGGAAGTTAGCCCAGGGATAGCTAAAATCTACAAATGCATGGGATCCTCACTAACATCTTTAACTCCTTATTATAATAGTTCACACACCAAAAATGTCTTAATATACACTGAACAAAAATATAAATGCCCCATGTCACATATAAGAGTTTTATGAACATTTGTGTTACTCAATATTCAGAGAAACTCAAAATACATTTTCAGTAATTACCGGCATTGATAACATTGTGGTATGGCCATTTGTAGCGGCTCAACAATCATTTGAACATGATAGGGGTCAGGTTGAGGAATTTCATTTTGATCAAGTTGGCTTCCTGTAGGCGGCTACGGACAGTCTGACCCAACCCTAACCCCTACACTGTGACGCGTCTGTTGTGCAGACCAATAATGTGTCGTCAATTGTATGTGTTGCTGGTCTTAGCTGATCCCGCAGATGGACGAGCCGAATGTGGCAATCTTGTGCTGGAGTGGTCAAACGTGGCCGACGAGGATGAGGTCGATTTGCAGTGTTGGAAACAAACACTTAAACGGCCTATGGTTTGATAATGGACATTGAACCATGCAGCTACTGCTCTGGTGGACATCCCTACATCCAACATGCCAGTGGCATGCTCCCGCATAACTTGTGACATCTGGGGCATTATAACTTGACAATTTTGGGGTGGCCTTTTATTGTCCCCAGTCCAAGAATTGTCCAGATGTTGCTAATTTTGTCTGGCCACTCACTCGACATGCACCACTAGGGCACTGAGTAAAAAAACAATTTACTGAGTAATGCTCACTGACAGCAAGTTAGATAAAACATAATACACAAATCAAGAGAAATATTCCTTCTGTACAACAAAATGTCAGCAAATGCTCATTTACAGTTGTTAACTCCATATGGCAACAATATTTGACATGGAACATTTATATTTTATAATGTATACATTAATATGTGTAGTGGAAACAAGAAGAAGAAGCTGATATCTAGTTTTCTCTCAAGTTGGCCAAATCTCAGGCATTGGTAACAATTTAATTTCCTTACTAAAGTAAGGTGTACTTGTTGCTTATGGAGTGAAAAATTATTTCACCCACAACTTTGGCACTGACATCATCTTTGAATAAATGCTGGGATCAAACAAATCTTCTACTTTGTCTGGTTTCCAAATTTCAATTTACCATACTCTAACACAGCTGTGGCGATTAGCATACCTATCAATGGGGGAATGTGCTAACATTAGGATGTTAGTGTAACATTAGGATCCCATTCTCTATAAAAAATATACTAAATTGTCTTGGTATTTGTTGTGTTGGATTAGGACTAAAGATTATGCTGAACAACTTAGCAATTGAATAAGACTTTATCAATGGTGTACTTAAGAACAGAAAATAATGGAGGACCCAGTTCAATAGCTCCAGATTTTTCACTTTAGCCCCCCTCCCCCCCAAAAAAAACAATGTGTTGTCTGAGTGATTCCAAACAAACTAACCAAGCTGCGCCAGAAACTGGCAACAATATTTTTCTTTTGTACTGCAAAAGGGGCTAAGCTCAGTCCTATCTTCAAAGCCGGATTGAGCGTTTTTGCTTTGGCCTGGTCCCACCTTGGAACATCGAGAGTTCTGGTTCCAATCTGGATGGCCAGACAGGGCTGGTTTGGAGTCAGCTGTTGATTGGTTGATTGTTGATTGGTGTGTTGCCTGTGGGGGCAGGACAGAGACGAGTCTTGAATCTCTAGGTCAGAAGAGCAAGTGACTTTCTCGATGTCCTGTTATATTCTTATTCATAAGTTTCTAAATGATAATAATGACATTAATTTGCATTTTGTTTTCTTTTCAGTTAAAATAATATTAAACAAGCTTAACAAGGACCCTCATTGTACCATCACACATGAAGCAGATAAATATATGTGAAAAAAACATACACTGACTGCATATAAATAATAAAATTATTTATCATAATTGCACCTAAATTATGAGATATTCATCGGCGGTACACTGAATGTATATATCCATCCATCCATCCATCTTCTTCCGCTTATCCGGGGTCGGGTCGCGGGGGTAGCAGCCTAAGAAGGGAGGCCCAGACTTCCCTCTCCCCAGTCACTTCTTCCAGCTCCTCAGGAGGAACCCCAAGGCGTTCCCAGGCCAGCCGAGAAACATAGTCTCTCCAGCGTGTCC
>CAEGAE010031377.1:0-29131 GCA_903067095.1 Girardinus metallicus | reverse complement strand
TAGCACACCTAACTTTATGGTTAGTGCTTTACAGTTGGTACAACTAACTTTATGGTTAGTGCTTTACAGTTAGCACACCTAACTTTATGGTTAGTGCTTTACAGTTGGTACAACTAACTTTATGGTTAGTGCTTTACAGTTAGCACAACTAACTTTATGGTTAGTGCTTTACAGTTGGTACAACTAACTTTATGGTTAGTGCTTTACAGTTGGTACCACTAACTTTATGGTTAGTGCTTTACAGTTAGCACACCTAACTTTATGGTTAGTGCTTTACAGTTAGCACACCTAACTTTATGGTTAGTGCTTTACAGTTGGCACAACTAACTTTATGGTTAGTGCTTTACAGTTGGCACAGCTAACTTTATGGTTAGTGCTTTACAGTTGGCACAGCTAACTTTATGGTTAGTGCTTTACAGTTAGCACACCTAACTTTATGGTTAGTGCTTTACAGTTAGCACACCTAACTTTATGGTTAGTGCTTTACAGTTGGCACAGCTAACTTTATTGGCAGCTTAGCCCACCAATAAATAAGCCTTCTTTCATTAAGGTTTCCTACGTTCATTAACTGCCTCAAAACAATTTAAACTTGCCACCTCTATCAAAGTAGAGTTTTTGTTCATTTGTGAGGCGTAACCTCAGTTTAGTAGTGATGGGTAAATGAGGCTTCATGAAGCGTTTCGACTCGTAGCAAAACTGTGTCGATACTGTCACTGAATACTGACACCTGCTGGACATTAAAAATCCCTACAGGCAACGTAGTTGACAGACTGATTTGATGACCTAGTCTATACAATCAGATTTAATAAATTGTATTTTATTGCATATTATATATTATATTATGTCATATCTTCAGTTAAATTCAAAATATATTTGATATTCTTCGATACAGTCAATAAATGACAAAAATACCTTTTTTGAGTGAAATTTAGTTTGTTACGCTTTTTTGACACAACTTCTCCTGCTGTAGGAAAAAATGAAGTAAACAATACATTTCTATGAAATAACTTATAAAAAGCAGCTGAGTAATTTGTAGGATGTAGTTTATCCTTCATTCTGAGGCCTCAGCACCGAGGAGGTGGATTCATTTAAATAAAGTTCTGTCAAACATTCAGCACTTAACCTGCAGAACATAACATGAAGGTAAACTAAGAGTCGATTTCAGCTGAATTTGGATTCAGATAGATCAAGTAGAAGCTGAACAGAACTGGATGAAACGACAACGCAGTGATAACCGATACCTTATTTTCTGATGTAGATCAAAATGGTCCCAAACTATGAAACCTTTCGTTTGCCTTGCAGTTGCTCCATAGTTGACGCTGAACCGTAAAAGATCACGCCTTCATTTGCCAAATGCATCGCGTTGACAGATTCGCTTCCTTATAAACAGTTTGGTGCGCCGGGGTCATTTCCAAACAGTTCCTGTATCGGTCACGTGACTTGGTGAAAGCAACACGCGCAGCGACACGGGGTTTGGTCTATGGGCTTGACGCGTGCGCCAACGCATCGGTGTTGCCGGACCCATCACTACAGTTTAGTCTCACATCAGCATGCTAGAAGTCAAAGCGAACTAGAAATTGAGTTTTCGTTTAGCTGGTGAAGTAGGAGTGGAGTGGAGAAACTGCTGTGGTCGATCTGTAGTGATGAAGAACCAGTGAAGTTTAGTCCAATCCTCGCTGATGTTCAGGTCGTCAACAATGAGCTCCTTCTGTAAGATGCCGTCCAGGTGTCCTGATCAAACGTCCTCTGAAGGAACCTTTCTGGTCCATTCCCGTTGGAGAGCTGCACAAAACTTCTGGTGTTTGATTTCTGGACCAGAATTAGCAGAAGACTGCAGATGTTGGGACAGCGATTTGAGTCTCGACCCTCAGGGTTTTTATTTCATGGGTTCAGAGCTGAAAGGTTTCAAGTTGGCAACTTCTGAGGTTGCAGCCAGACAGGAAAACATGCATAAAGGCAACCGCTGAAAGCTGAAAGCATGAACTAGGCAGCACCTTTGAAGTGGCCGGCCGTCAGGAAGAGGCATTCATGCAGACAATGGTGCATTGTCCGGCCATCAAAGGCCCTGACGGCTGTCTGAGACACGCCTCCATATGATAACAGGGCAAACGCATTGATGAGAAGCAACAGTCGGAGAGGCACTCATTACTCATTGTGCGTGTTGAGAAAGCTGTGAAAGCATCGCTCAAAGGCACGAGGCAAAGCCAACCCTCCGCAGCTTCAGACAGGTAGTTCCTAAGGCTCTGAGGCAGAACAAACGCTGTTTGGAGGGCAGGTGGTAGCTAAGGGCTGTAGCTATGGCAACGCAGGTCTGACACACGATCACAAAGTACCGACTGAGCTTCAGCAAAGGCTCTGACTCAGGTTCGGCTTCCAAACATGTCCATCCAATAGAGTCTAGCAACATAGCCGCACTGTGGCTAATGTAGAAAACCTCAGTCCAGTTATTCAAAATGTTGCTATGTTCTTCATTCTCGTGTATGCGCTGCGCAAACGGCTAATGGCGGAGAAACAACTTACCGTTACTGAAAAGCCGTTTATCTTCAGTCATCAGTGGCCATGCTAACTAGCGTTAGCATCTATGGCATGCTCTGCTGTGGGGGAACTAGCTGCAGAGAGCAAGGAGATGTACGTGAGGGTGATTGACAGCACTAAGACCCTCCTCCAGGTTCTGATTGGTTGTTTCTGATGGGGATGATGCATTTCTGCAGGTGGCAGCAGAACCGCTGGGAGGAGACAGGAGAGCGCCATTATTTTTCATAAATTATCTCTCATGCTGTCAAGACACAGTGGCAGTTTTAACAAATATGTAATAAAAACATTTTGTTTATAAGAGTTGCATATCACAGCTTTAAAGGGCCAGTATCATGTAAAATAAACTTTTATTTTTCTTGTTTACCTTATTTTTTGAAGCTGATAACATTGCCACCTGCTGGCCAGGGGTGGAAATGTCAACATTTGGATAAATAAAGGAAACAAACCTTTGTTTAAATGGAGTAGTAAAGTGACATCTCTAAATGTTATTTTTTCTGCAAGGTTTCACATCAGAAAATGAAATCTGAGTCATGCTGTTGCAGGTTTCCCACCTGGCATCCGTGTGTGTCTGTGGGTGTGTCTGCGTGTGTGTGTGGGTGTGTGTGTCTGTGAACACACGGCTCCAGGACGCGGAGCTGATTTACTGCCTCTGCGTTCTGTTTCGGTGCTAATTACACCGACACCAGCCGCAGCTGGAGCCTCTGGCAGGAACGAGCTGCTGACTCAGCAGCGGCTCTGCCTCCTGACATGTCTGGACTCCCAGGACTAAAATCCTCGACTCTCGGCTCCTTCTTGCTAACGAAAAGCGTCACGGCTCTGAATCCTGATCAACGCAAAGTTTCCTGTCAAAGTTTGTCTCCGTTTCAGGCTTTCAGCTCTGCTCTGACTTTCTGTTCTACTTTCAGCGAGCGAAAAAGCTGCAAACCTGGGATTTTATTTGATGCGTGAAGCTGTGCAGTCGGGAAGCGGACGACACAAAATGGCTTTCAGGAGTTTTAGCAGGTGGAATCAATTTCTGCGAACTAAAACCTGGCTTTTTCTGAAGAGAAATGTGACATTTTCAGTTTGCCAGCATGCGAGTGAGGGCAGCATAACCGACACTACGACGGCTCGACGCACCCACAGCGAAACACGGAGGTGGCAGCATGATGCTGTGGGATGGGGGAGCAGGCCAGAGTCACTGGGAAGAAGGGAGGTTAGAGGCTGCAGAAGACCAGTCACTCTAAACATCCAGCCAGAGATGTTATGGGATGGTTAGGTTACGGCCTAGTCAAAGTTCAGACCTTAAACCAACTGAGAATCGGTGCAAACCTCCAGAGAACCTGATTTTGTTCAAGCTTCATCTTTTAGAGCAGGTGTCCAAAGTTGGGTTCAAAGGTCACTGCTTTAAAAACTGAAGTTATTATGTTTGGATTTAAAGAGGAACCATCTAGAGTCGGCTCAGCTTCAGTTCAGGCTGACCTTTGACCTGAACCTTCGCAGTCACATGGAGACGGTCACAAAGTCGGCCTTCTGTCACCTGTTGATTCATAACTGGAACGTTGATAAATAAATATGATGCATGTTTGCTTTGACTGAATGTAATGCTTCCTGCTGGCTCCTAACGACTTCCTGTTGCTTTGGACCTCCGTGTTTCTGAGAACATGAACTCGCGTTAATTAGCCGTTTCAACGCGCCGCGTCGGGACAGAGACGCCGCTGAAGAGCTGCGGGACGCCGCGCCGTCTGAGGAAATCCGTGGAATCTGGGTCATAATTTCTGCCTCAGAAAGCCCAGCCGGAGCTTTATAGGTCGTGACCCCACTGTCGCCACGGTAACTGCAGCACCTGAGTGTTCGGCGCAGCATTGGTCACCAGGACGCCCCGAGGACGCAGACTGACATCGTCCTGTAATTTCAGGACTAGGACCTGCTGGCAGGACGGGGCTGTTTCAGAAACCGAACGGGTTGCAGAGCGGAGACCCGGAGGAAGCTCCGCCGCACGCAGCTCATCTAACGGCTGTTTTCCTGCTGTGTTTCCCTGCAGAGGTGCTCGGCACCGAGAGTCCTCTGGTGAAGAGGCCGCTGCCCGACCCCTGGAACCGGCAGGAAAAAGCCCGGATTCAGACTCAGAACGAGCTGAGAGCCAGGATGAGGACCGGCCTGCACGACGAGCGGGTCCAGAGAGAGCCGCCGGTCAGAGCGCACACACACCGCATCCGGGCTGGGCCAGTCGGGGTGGTGTCAGTCAGGGGGCGGGGCTAACGGGCGAGGGCAAGCTGGGGGCGGACATGTGAGGTCAGAGGTCACAGAGCTGTATGTGGCCGTGAGCAGACTGTACGCCGTTTGTTTTCCTTTATAATCACTGAAGCAAAACACCATGCAGATACAGGTCCAGGTCAAAGGTCACTCCAACACAATGGAGGACCACATCCAGGGCTGTGCAAAAGTTTTAAATCGTCTCTGTTCTCTCTGCTGTCGGGGCTGAAATTTCACATCCTGCCATGAAAATATTCTAAAAAAAACATTTTTTCCTTTTCCTATTTTTCTTTTTTCTCTTTTTCCTCTAATTTTTCTTCTCAAAATGTTCATTTTTTTACATTTTCTTCCCCTTTTCCCGTTTTTTTTCTTATTTACTTACAAGTTTATTTTATCTTTCTCCTATTTTCTTATTGTTCTTTCACGTTTTCCACTTTTCTTTCTCTTTTCAACTTTTTCTTCTTCTCTTTTTTTCTTCCAATTCACTTTTTCTTTTTTCTAATTTTTAATTTTTTCCATTTTTCTTTTCCTTTATTTTCTATGTATTAAAGAACTTTAGCATTTTAAGATGTTTGCTGAATCTGATGAAACCTGTTAATGTGAACACCAAAGCTGTCGGCAGGTTTTTGGTGTGAGCAGCCTCACCGTGTGGCCCCCCGGCCTCACCCTGTGGCCCCCCGGCCTCACCCTGTGGCCCCCCGGCCTCACCCTGTGGCCCCCCGGCCTCAACCCGTGGCCCCCGGCCTCACCGTGTGGCCCCCGGCCTGTGGCCCCCCGGCCTCACCCTGTGGCCCCCCGGCCTCAACCCGTGGCCCCCGGCCTCACCGTGTGGCCCCCCGGCCTCACCGTGTGGCCCCCCCGGCCTCACCCTGTGGCCCCCCCGGCCTCACAGCGACTCAAACCTTTACAAACAGGACCAGCTGCTCCGGATGGGGCCGTTTTAACGTGAGCCTGTGTTTCTGCCGTGTTTCCACCAGAGCTCCTGTCAGCAGGAGCTGGACATGGTGCTGGAGGAGATCTCCAGGATGACCTCGGAGGACAACCGGGGCCCGCTGGAGAACCTGTACGGCCTCAAGTTCCCAAACTGCGACAGACACGGCCTGTACAACCTGAAGCAGGTGAGCCGCCGGCGCTGGAGGCGCCGACCTGGGGTCAGTCCGGAGGTTTAACTTCACCGGCGGGTTTAGTCAGAGAGAGGCCAGGCTGGGATTTAAACCTGCAACCTTTGTGGTGCAATGCAGAACGGCCAGGTCCAGGTGATCGTACAGCGCAGGAGGGCGACCAAACCTTCTGTCACACGGATCATGCAGTCAGAATGACTGCCAGGCCAAACAGGGGGAAAAGAAACAAATACCGACTTTTTTTTACTCAACAAAAACTAAGTTTTTAAACTAAATGAGTAAATAAATTCTTTTTAAATAATAAAGTAGAAGTATTTGTGTCTAAATGCAGCAGCAGCTACAAAGCGAGTCGTTTCTGCTGGACTGAACGGTGATGCAGTGGAGGGCTGATCTGGTGATCAGTTTATGAATTAACTAGTAATTAGATGCAAAATATGATTGAATTGGAGATATTTTTTTCCAGAATGTGAAGCTAAAACTTCAACTAGAGGAGTTATGATGGAACAGATTTACAGATAGTTTATTATTTAAATGCAAAATGTTTATATTTTTTGGAAAGTTTTTCTGCTCTGAGTGGTTTTTTTGTTGTTGTTGTTTCATAAAATTGTCTTTTTATGAGTCTATACTACAGTGATTGAATATCAATTATTAAATTAGCTGTAATCCATTAATTACGATTAATCTGATTAGTTGAAAATCCCTCCATAGATTATTGACTGCTCATAGCTACTCCACATAACCCCATCGAAACAAGAACATGAAGATAAATCGTCATTTTAGATTTAATTTTGGCAGCAGAGTTAAAGATTTTTACCATCTGTGTGTTGAATTGATCAGGATGTTTAACTCACTGATCCATCCTTTATAAACTCCAACACACTCCTGTTCCTCAGCATCCTGCCTCCACACACACACCCACACACACATGTGCAGGTTTGATCGTAGGGAGACGATGGAGAAGAGCGACGACCTGACAAGGCGCCACGGTTTCCTGAACGCTCTCCGCCGACAGGATGCATGACTGCAGCTCCTCCACACTCAGTGTTCTCTCTGCACCGCGCCGCGGCACAACGCAACGCGCTGCACCGCACCGCGGCGCAACGCAACGCGCCGCAACACAACACTCTGCTGCACAACGCGCCGCAGCATTTTGCCGTGCCACACCATCTCCCAGCGCGCTAATTACTGTAACTGTCACTCCTTTGTTCTTCCTCATGAAAGGAAGAAAATAGAAACTTGGTTTCCCCTCGTGAACTTCATCACGACCTCATTTAAGAGAGGAGTGTGTGTGTGTGTGTGTGGGTGTGTGTGAGGTCGGGTTACTATTGGCTGAATGTGGTCCCACCCGGACCAGAGCCCTCGCTCTTATCCAATGAAGAAGATCCCTCACCCTGCCTCACACACACACACACACACACCTCCATGCTTCATTAACCCGCTGTGCCCCCTGCGCCCCTCCCCTGGCTGTTTCTGTTCCTCCTGCAGTGCAACATGTCGACCCACGGCCAGCGGGGCGAGTGCTGGTGCGTGGACCCGCTGACGGGAGTCCAGATCCCGGAGACGCCCAGAGTCAGAGGAGACCCCAACTGCAACCGCTTCAAGGAGGCGCTGCGGGCGCCGCCCACCGCGGCCCGCTAACACACACACACACACACACACACCGGGTTTGATCCTGCACTCAGTAGAAGGAAAGGCCTGTTTTTAATAATTGGACATCTTCACACTGCAGCCTGAAGCGACACAAACCTGATCTTTATGATGAAACTTGTTTTTGCAGATAAACGGTCTGTTAGGTTTGACTTCTGACTTTATGCTTCTGTGTTAATTTAGAATTTTTCTTCATTATTTTTGCCTGGAGCTATTTCTCTGGCCTCACTCGGCCAAACGTTGAGTCTAAACTCCGACACTTTGGGTTTAGACTCCTTTTCCTCATCTAACAAATATGATTGTTTTCACGTTTTCCAACACAGAACAAAAGCTGCTTCACAATTTAATCAAATACTAAAATATTTACACGCAGAAATAATTAGTCAAACCGGATAAAAATACAAAAATAAGAAAATATTATGTGAAACCTGACCTGTTAAAACAATTTAGAGATATTTCTAGGGAAAGCGAGACTGTATCGACTGCTGCAGCTCATTGATATGCATTACTGGGTAGGACGGCACCTATTAGCCGCTGTAGCTAGCAGCCTGCAGCCATTACTCTTCATGGAGTCATGTCAACAAACCCAGACTGTCTCCATGCAGGATGAGCAGGAATCTGCCACAGACGCCCTTATTTCTTGTCTAATGTCTATAAAATAAATACTGAAAAACAATTCAGAATGAGGTGTAATAAGTGGTGGTCTGAACATGGCGGCGGCTGGTTAGCCAAGTTAACCTCCGGATCTGCTGGCGACCTGTCATTGCGTTGTGTGGGTCGCCTTGTTTTACTGTTGGATGAAGCAAAACTCTGAATTCACATCTACATGTTAAGTTTGTCAAAGTCAAGCTAGCACAGCTAACTTACTTCTCTATTCTTTTTTTTTTTTTCTGAATTTGTTTTGCTGAGCTGTGAAATGTGATCGTAGACAACGGACCGTGGAACGTCACGTCTTTTTCTAATTGTCATTTTCCCGACCGCACAACGTCAACATCCAGCCCAGTAATTTATATCGACGACGCCAGTCTGACGAGAGTCAAAGTAAGATTTTAATTTCTCACAACCGGAGATACTTTTGACACTAATTTTGGCCAAATTGTCAGAGTGAGTGTGTATCAGCTAGCATGCTGTGCTAACTGATCTGATCTGATCTGAGCTGCTGTTACTTTCACTCCTGTGAGAAATTCTCTGCTTCTCCAAACTGGGGTCACTCTGACCGCCGGGTAAGATGGTCTCTGCTCACAGCTACTCTGCAGCGTTCCAACATTTTCCCCAAACACATTGTCCGGAACAGGAACTCAAAGAAAAGTTGTTAAAACTGGAAATGCTTCTTTAAACGTAGATAAACACACATGTTGCATCTTGTGACTTTGTCCTTTGTTTCACTGTTAAAAACTGAACTAAATTGTTAGTTTGTTGTTTTTATGTATGATTCTCATTGTGTTCTGTAGTTTCCCTTCATGTTTATAAAAGTAATAAAACCTGGATAAAATTCTCCTTTTATCCAGTGTCGGCTTTGGTTTGGTAAATGAAATGGACCAGCAGACTGGGAGCTCAGACGGGTCCGTTTTCCAGAACCTTCTACGTCAATAAAGGGAGATTTTATCAGTTGCAACATTTAACAGGCTGGAAATATGTTTTTAAATTCCTGAATGTTTGATGTGGTGACGACTGAAGCAACCCAGGAAATTCAGATTTTCACTTAAAAAATGACCGTCTACAAAAGGAGTTAAGAAATCATAAGTAGTTCAATGTAACCAGCTCTGCTAATTTAGCTGTGCTAATGCTAAAGTGCTAACCAACATGGTATTTAGAAGAAGCTAATGCTAAAGCGCTAACTTTAATTAAAATTATATCTGCCCTTGAAAACTGGAACAACAATTAGCAAAACCGCTAAACGCTAATAGAAACGTAGCTCCACTATCGGTGGATTAGCAGAAATATTGAAAATTTGTTTTTTATGCTTTTTCTCCGGCAGGAATTTTTCTGGGATGCAGATGGAGAAATTTATTTAAAAAAAAAAAAATCAGTTTTACTGATGAACTGAGAACAAAAACGAATAAAAGTCATGACTGTTCAGTGAGGACGGAAGTAAATGGGCATTTATGAAAACTTGTAGGAAGATATGTTAACGACGGGAACACAGACTGGTTCATACATCTGATGACGAATCCTGAGCTTTTCATGCAGCCAGAATAAGGAATTTACCCAGAATTCAAACTTGGGCCCTGAAGACGCCCATCATGATTCGGTGCTGGGTTGAAACGAGGAGCCTTGTTTGTAGTCGGAGCCAAAAGCGGGTCATATGAGCCCAGTCCTGACCGGCGGTAACTTTATACATGTGCTAATGTGCCAAGCGGTCGGTCACCAGGCCCAGGCTGTGAAATCTGCCTTTACAGCTTCGTCCTTCGCTGGTTTTATTGGGTTTTAGGAACCGGTCCGCAGGTGCTGGAGGGAGTTCACATCGCAGGTTTTCTGGGCTTTTCTGCACATTTAATGGTGGTTTTAGGCTGAAAACGACTCAAAAGAAGAGTCTTTTGTTTCGGCACAATGGGGGCGAGCATCTCTGCCGAGACGATAACGTTCCTGCTTTAAGACTCCTGTTTGTTTTGTTAGCTTCCAACAACTTCCTGGGATGTGCAGATTGCGGGTTTGTTTCTCAGACTTGTTGAATGTTAACAAAATAATTGTTGTTTTATCTCGGTGAAATGACGAGGTTCTCCAGGAAGTGCAGACATCAGTTTTATATCAAAGACAATTATTATGTTGGAGCTCGTCGGTGCGGGAAGAGTTCGGCTCCTTGCAGAGGGAAGGAACGGTGGGAATCTGCCGGGTCAACTTTCATTCTGCTGCTGAAAACGATTTTTACTATAAACCAAAAGTTTCTCTGATTTCTGTTGGACCAGATTTTGTGATCATTCCTGAAGCAACAAGTCATTACAGTTAAAAATAAAGCGCATTAACAAAATGGGGTTTGGTGTAAAGAGGAAGAGCAAACTTTCCGTCTGAAGGTTAAAATTAAAACATTTCTCCAATAAAAGTTTTACAGGCTTTTGCAGCCTGATTCCTCCTGGACTCAGTAATTAATAAGCACACAGTGGTCCAAATAAAACCTTCAATAGTCTTGGCTGGATCAGAAAATCCTCGTTCAGAGGCTTCCTGACATCTGATCACTGCAACCGGAGAAATGTTCCCCGATTTCAAAACTTTGGCTGACGTGGTGCTTGTAATTCCAGTTTGCAGTACGGCAGCAGAGCGCGGATATTTGGCCCCAAGAGGCAACGGAGGCACATGGAGACTTTTTATGAGCGAATAATGTTTTTAGATGGAATATTTTAAATGCAGCACAAAGTTCATCTGCTGATGATCAGAGTTTCTGGACTTGATTTCAGACTCGAATCAGATCTGGGTGCAGCCAAAACGGCATCATATTGATTTAAAAATAAACAAATGCAGCAAAAGAAGAATAGTGACACAAATCTTGAATAGAGAAGTCTTATAAAAATAAAAATGTATATTCTTCTGACCCTTGAACTCTTTAAAAGTGACAATTTTGGCCAAATGTTTGGACTTCTCTGGTTCAACATGACCTGTGATCGACAATCTGATTCCCATAAATCCAAATATCTCAATAAACAACTTTTAAATGATATAATACAATACAATTTTATTTATAAACGAACTTAAAACCCCCACTGGCCTGGACTGACGTGCTGAGTATGATGAATAATTGTAGGAAAGTAAAACATCCTGATGCCAAACAAAGTTTTCACAAAATGAAATGAGTTTCTGTCAAAATTTAAAATGTTTCTTGGAAAACAAGGAGAAATGTAAGAGGGCCACCGCAGATGGAAGATAATGAGTTAATGTCACCCAAGAATTCAGAACTTTGACTAGTCTCGGATGTTTTCTAGAA
Source organism: Girardinus metallicus (assembly GCA_903067095.1). Taxonomy (NCBI): domain Eukaryota; kingdom Metazoa; phylum Chordata; class Actinopteri; order Cyprinodontiformes; family Poeciliidae; genus Girardinus; species Girardinus metallicus. The sequence goes on along the minus strand of CAEGAE010031377.1, from coordinate 17,677 downwards.
GAAAATTGGAAATTTCTGAGTTTCAAGAGTCAAAAAATTTACTTTTAAAACTCAAATTTCCAAAAGTTTCATTTTTTTTTTCACTTTTAAAACTCAATGTCTGTTTTTGTAGGAAATTTATGAGATTAATCTCAAAATTTCTCTTTTTTTTTTCCACTACAAATTTTTGATTTCCAAGCTCAGCAAATTTTTCTTTCATGGAAATTTACTCCTTTTTTTCTATCTACAATGGCTCTGATTCGCCGTCGTAGAAACTAGATTGAAATGTGCTTTTTAGATATTAAATAACTAATTGTTAATTTAGCTTCTTTTGAATGGGACTCAGATTTTTTTATCTCCATCAAAGCGCGTTGACACATTGAAGCAGAAGAACTCCAGCATCGACGTGCCAGATGAAGATTTTGCCCAAGCAGCCGCGTTTCGGGTGGAAGTCACCTGGACTCGGTTTCTTCCCGGTTCTCCTGCTGCAAGCAGGATCCCATTAAAACATTCCTCAGCTATCCGCTAGCCACTTTCCATGCCTGGTAGTTAAATATCATAAATATTACCGTACGCTGCTTTGGTTTTATGGTGTGTGGGATGTAAGAAGAGATTATGGTGGCGGTCACATCCGATCCCGAACCCTCCATTTGGGAGTCCGTCTTTGATGAAAGGCTGGAGGGAACTAGCAGACACTTGTCCGATTGTCCCAGCCTGCGCTCTGCATTCCTGCAGCTCTGCTTTTATCTGCTCCTCTGTGATGACGGGAGCCACCGCTGCCTCTCTAACAGACGACATTACACAGTCGCTCATTTGGGAAGATTCAAGTTACTCAACTTAAACATCTGTATTTGGATGTTTTGCAGTATTTCCAGATGAATTAGTAGCGAAATAATGCGATGTGTTGATGTCAGATGCTATGATGGAGAATTAGGGCCAGAATAAGAAAAAAAAAACAAACTGAGAAGCTGGTGTTGGAGCTAGCATGTTTGCTAACTTTGAAAATGTTTAGCTTCCCATAAATAAATGTTTCCTCTTATTTTCTTGTTGTATAAACTTTGAGTTGAATAAAACCGCCACCGATGTGACGTGTCATTAACTTCCTGCAACTAAATGCCATGTTTACATCACCAGAACTAATATTTATGATTAGCACAATTAACTACTTTGCTAGCTGTGCCAACCGCTGCGCTAATCAATGAAAAATTCAGATCTTGTGATGACATTGTAGCACCTGTTGCGCAACAACAGTGGCGGACAAACTTCTGCTAATGGAATATATTTTTCGTTTAGCGCTTTAGCATTTTTGCTAACTTTGAAAACTCTTAGTGCACAAGTTTTCCAGAAAAATTCAACGTTTCTAATTTACTGTTTTGTGGAGTTTCAGTTGAATGACAGATGATGATGTAGCACCATGACACATGGAGGATATCAGCACCACTGATATCCTCCATGTTAGCATAACGCTCTAGCATTAGCAAAAATGTTTATGATTAGTGCTTTAGCTTTAGCACAACTGACCTTTTAGTGGTGCTAAAAGGTCCTCACCTCTGCGCTAAGCAAGTATCTTGTGATGATGTTGTTGTGTTTGAACATTAAAATCCGTGAATATGTAGTGGCGGCCATTATTGTTTCTGTAGACATTGTGCTGCTGCGCTTGCGGTTTGTTGCTGTAAACTGTTGACGCTGAAGTCTGGTTGGGTTGCATTTAATTAGTATGCCAAAAAAAAAATCAGACTTCTGCAAAAAAAAACATTAATTATGAAGAGTAAAAACTTGAATTTCAGCCCGGGACCTTCTGGAAGGTCGGACCAGAACAGAGACACTGAATCAATTCCTCCAGATTTGATGAGCAGGAGTTTCCAGGCTTTCATATTGATGCTTTCTCCGGTTGCCGTGGTGGAGTTGCAGATCTGTCCGGTTGCTCTGGAGCCGCTGACAGCAGCTGACTCGCCCTCGGGTCAGGCTTCGTGACGCCACTTCCTGCTCGCGGCGCCGCAGACTTACGCCTGTAAGAGGTTTATCAGCTCGGGCCTCGGAGATTACCCGGCGCTTACGACCAGGGCGATTCCTCCTGAAACGGCGCATCTGAAGCCAATTTCTACAGAAAACACCAGACGGCTTAAATGAATACATAACTTTATTTAAATAAATGCTTTGTCATTACAAAAAAGACAAAGGTTAAAAGAGTACATAAATTACAAGTTGAATAAATATTACACAGTGATATTCACTTTTATAATTTGAGATTTTTTTTCAGTTTTTTTTTGTTTGTTTTTTTTTTATCTGTCGCTCCAAATACTGACCAATATTTCCCGCTGCCACCGATGGGTCTGTCTCAGAACACCAAATTACGAAAGCCCGATTGTCTTTACAACCAAAGATCTGTTATGTACTCTGAACAAACAAGCTGTGCTGCTAACTGACCTACCGAATAATGAAGGATGAGTTTAAACCAGCTGGAGGCGGGACGTTTCCCAGAACTCCCTGTTTCTGTCACTCTTAACTGGATCTAAAGCCGTGAAATCGGTGACTCCCTCATCGGGGGCCGTGGCTATCGCCCGGTGTGGCCCGCGGCCCACGGCGCTCACTCGCTCTTCCTCCCCTCATCCCCTCTGTCTCGGCGCAGCTTTAGTCTCCAGATCCACAGAGTCGTCGCTGCCGTCTGAATCCAGGTTGGGCGTCAGCGGCCCCTGTCACTTTAGCTCGAAACGCGGCTTCAGAAAGGAAAGTTCGCCAGGCTTTAGTCTCAGGATCGTCGTTGTGCATCAGGATCTACTGTGAGTTTGTGAAATAAGTGCAAGTTGCTTTGCTTAACGTGATTCGACTGGTATAGTGCTGTGCAAAAGTTTTAAACCACTCCACGTTTTTTTTAACACCTTGCTAGCAAACCGTCAAATGTTCTGCTAATGCTAATGCTGGTTTTGGTCAACAGATCTTCCGGTTTTCTGACGTTTCTCTTTGGACTTTAGCTCCTTTATCAATCGAGTTCATAATTGGCCCAACTGAGTTGGTTAAATACAATCCTTTAACGCTAGTGTAAGTCTTAAGTGGGTTTTAAACGGAAAATATCTTGTGATCTCCTTTAGCACACTTCTGCTAATAGTGGAGCTAAGTTTTAGCTTAGTGGTTTAGTTAACCGAGAACATTTAGCACACTTAGCTTCGCCTAAACTGATGTTTATCGATAGAAGATAAATGTACTTTTTTAATTAAGTTTTGCTAATCAACTGTTAAGAACTCTTTAAGTAGTTAGACATTTATTTTTTTATCATTTCAAGTAAGTGTTTTAGCATTAGCTTTTTACTAGCAGAAATTTAGCTAATTTTGAAAATCTTTAACGCACTTAGCTTCCCTTAAATTAATCCTAACTTGACTGTTTTCTAAACTTTTATGTGACTAAAGTTCAACATCTTTGTTGAAATTTTGGATATCGACTGACTCCTCCGTCACGTTCTTTAGCATTAGCTTCAGCTACATGATGATGTAGCGTTTTAGCGTACTTAGCTTCTCTTAGGTGAATGTTTTTGGGTTAATTATAAAATACCAATTTACTTGATTGATCTGTAAACTTTCAGTTGAATAAAGTTGGACATTTATGTTGAAGTTTTGATTATCAAATTCTTCAAGTAGTCGGTTTTATTTTGAAGTGAATAAAAACTGTTACTTCGGTTTTCTTTCTTTTTTAACAAACGCTTTTTCACAATCTTATGGCAACAGAACATTTTAAAATTGAATTGGGTTGTAGTCTTCCAAGGGCCGATGTAATTTCAATTGAAAGTTGCACTTTAGCATTAGCCTCTGCTAACTAGCATGTTGGTGTAGCGCTTCTGTGTTAGCAGAACTAGTTTTTTGGTTGGCGCCCACCTCTGAAAGATGTAACTTGAATTGAAGATAAATATTTAGGGTTGCCTTTTGCGTTGACTTCCATTTTCGACCCAATAATTTAAATTAACCATTTAAGTTTGAAATGTTTAGTTTAGTCAGGGGACATAATGTCATATCTCCTAAGAATTAAAATGAAAAATAAACTAATATGCAATCTGCAGAAACTAATATACAGTTTTTTTTTTTTCAATATTAGACTATATTAACTCTGCGGCTAAGAAATCTGTAAATATTTTGGGCAAAGTAACTATTTTCTGCATGTCAAACTGTTATTTTTGCTGTTACACCTGAATGATTAGAGTAAGACGGCTGAAATATAAAACATCAGGCCACTGAAGTCTGTCATGAAAGACAATGAAAACCCTTCAGGAAGTGAAGAACCGTTCAAAAAAACCAGTTTAAAGATTAAAAGAGATTGTTTAAAAGCAGAAGTTAAAGGAACGAGGGATGACTGGGGATTTTTGCACAGCACCCCCGGATGCACGCGTTCCCTCTCGCATTCGCAGAACAAACAACTTCCCGACATTCCTCAGCTTCCCGTCTAACTCCCCGTCAATCGTTGGCATTCACATAAAAACAGAAAAAGCGAGAATCTTAGCTTATTAAGCCGTCAAAGGAAGAGCAGGAGGTTTTGAAACAACGTGGACAAACGGAGCTGGACTGAATTTAAGGGGCCGACCACATTCATCATTCTTCTCTGTTAGCCTCGAACCTCGTCCTGAATATCGCCCCCTGGTGTCGCTTTCACACCAGTGCTTAAGTCTGTTTGTAGGAAGGCACAGAGAGGAGAAACCGGGTCCGGAGACCTGCTCATGTCGTGTTCTCACGGCGCTCCGCTGAGAAAAAGGCAGAAAGCTGAGAGATGAGGCAGTTTGTACTCCCACTGCCCTGTGAGCTGCTGTAACAGGACACTTCCCAATTCTTTACAGGCAAAAAGTCTTTTTCTTTACATGATCTGGCTTTTCTCTACAGGAAAAACCCTCAAAGAATATTTAAAAGTAATACACCATGAATATGTTGTACTGACGGGGAAACATGGCTCAAAACGTAGGGCAATCTTTTACTTCAATGAAGGCAAAGAAATCACAAGTAAAACCACAAAAAAAAAAAGAGTCAGTTAGAGAGGAAACCGGCCCGATCGGCAAGGTTGATCCCCCGCCCCCCGAAAAAGCAATCCCAACTCGGACAAATCAGACGTGCTTCCCATCGCTGAAGCTGGGAGTCTTTGATTTGACCAGCGGAGCTGCGTGGCGCCCCGCCCGGCAGCTTTCATAGGCACAGTTGGCATGTCAGGCTAGCTACGTGGTCGAAGAGCCGCTCACGTGTTCGTCTGCGACCGTCTGAACGCTCCGAGTCCCAAAGACGTTCGCCGCGTTGGAGAGGAAGGGCCGTCGGGTTGACGACGATCGAACAAAAGAGGAGGAAATACAACGTTCTGCTGCTGGTTTTGTTTCTGAAATAGGCTCACTCTGTAACACACCAACGCGTCACACAGGTTTCTAAACAGGATCCCCGTTCTATAAGAGCTCTGATAAACCCCCAGAAAAACCAGGAACCAATAATTTCTCAGCCAATTCTCGGTCCCACGACACGTAGCTGGGTCAGTTTTCTCCTCCTTCTTCTTCTTGTGGTGAATTTTTTACAGTCAAATGAAGAGGTGGGGGGATCCGAAGTGGTCTCCTTAATCAGAGACTAGTGCTTTTTCTTTGTGTCTCTCTGGTAAAAACAGGTTGTTGGTGTGAGCAGAGGGCGGAGCATACAGGTGTGACTCAGAGAAGATGCGTGGGCCCCGGGTCATGTGACGGTTATGGGGGCGAGGGGAAGGGGCCGGGATTTCACTCGTTGATGCTGCTCTCCAGGTCTTTGCACTGAATGTCCCCCCCGCTGTAGTCCGTCCCCGGCAGCATGACGCCGTATTTGTCCACGCACCAGCAGATGCCCCGCTTGCGGCCGCGAGACGGCTTGCACTGCAAAACCAGAGAACGGGACAGTTTCAGTGGAAACGAACACAAAGCAAACAAAACTGCATGGCGGCGTACTGGGCCGCATATCTCCAGCACAGCTAAAGGCAATTTCAAGAGACGGGCTAACCCAGCAACCACATTCACTGGCCTGAACACCAGCTGTTCAGAGGAACTGCCTCTGTAGCATCGACTTCAAGGCTCAAGTCTACACAGGTCATGTCCAGCATGTGCGGGATCTGCAGTCACATTAGTTGCTCTTTTCTTGACCTTTGATCTGTACAGATCTTGTAGACGTTATGATGTTTTAACTACGTTCACACAGCAGGTCTTGATGCTCAGCTCTGACTTTTTGCTTAATTCCAATTTCTGTTTTTTTACCTGGTCGTTCATTCTAATTAAATACGACTGCAATCAGAGTTCTGTGTGAACGGTTTGAGACCCCAAAAGCGACCTACAGAAGAACAACATAGTTGTCACGCAGCACCACTCTGTCCTACAGAGGTAGTAATGGCCGACAACTTCAGCCTCTGTTTACGTCCAGATTTACCAGATCTGACGTCTTTTGCATCCAAGAAGGATTTTGATGCATGTCTCACGCCAATGATCTAAAAGTTGAATAAAACGCTTTGAAAACTATGGGATGTGTGATATAGTTCCATGTGTTGAAGTGGCACAGATAATGGCTTCCTCTGGGTTTCCTCTGGCTGTCCTACAACATGTAAGGTAGGTTGATCGACCGCTTTAATGGAAGCGGTTCAGTAAAGTCACATCTCTGACCAGTGGAGGTGTCCACCAGCCCCGAGTAACCCTGCAAGGACTGAGCCGGGATATATGGATGAGCCAACCGGTGACCAGTGGACGGATGTTTGGCGCTAAAGCCACCAAAAGGACTCTGTCCATGTCTTGTTGACCTGCACTGACCACAAACAGCCACCCAAACCTCCCCAGGTCCTTAAATCCAGACTTATCTGCTTTCCTCTGTGGAGGAACAAGATACCAGCTGCTACCAAAGCTGTATCATCCCTGAGGAAACCTGATCACATCCAAGTCCCACTAAACCCTGATAAAGACGTTCCAAAGGTTGGTTCTGCGCCACGAAACGTCAAGTACAAATCCTTTCATCCTTAAAACTGAATTTCTATCTTGGTTTCATCAGAAAATCTCTGCCATAATGCAAAAGATAAATCAGAAGGTTGTCAGTGCTTTGCACCTGCTAAACTGAATTATTAGCAATGTTTACTCAAGATTTAATCGTGTGCCTCAGTGGTTGGGTGTGAGGCAATGATGACTCCAGATGTAGAAAGGATGTGGGCATTAAAATGGAGAAGAAACCTTCTGCTAACTGCTGCCTAACCCACCTGTTTGCGCTTGAAGAAGCCTTTCCTGTCACAGTTGGGAAGGTACAGAGACAGCGCCATGACCCGAGAAGTGTCCTTCATTTTCTGGATGATCCCATCCAGTTTCCTCCGACAGGGACCCTTCAGAAAAATTCAGCAGTTCGTTAAAAACCAACATTTAAAACCTTTAAAAGGTATCAGATAGTGGAGAAATCCCACATCAATAAACGTCCACAACAGAACTTACAAATTCAGGCTCGTGCTTGTCGATGTCCATGGGGGAATAATCCATGCCGGTGCTGAAGGAGCGCTGCTTGCCAAGCTTCCTCTTCTGCTCTTTGCGCACTGCGATCACTTTTTTACTGTTCACAATGTCTTTGGGATGCAGCGGCACCTTGGCTGGCTGCACCACGCCCGTAACGTCCGGCGTCATGTCGACGTCCACCCGCGTCTCCCGATCTGCAGGACGACACCAACAAAACGGCGTTACACCAAGTCAGGACAACTGGCAGGAGAAACGGATGTCAACCGGAGGATTTGCTGCATCAGGGCAGAAATGATGCGTCTTTGTCCACCGCAGGAGACGAAGCAACAAACGGCATAAAAACAGAAATTCATCCAGATTCTGCAGCGGTAAGTTAACAAATGTTTTAGGAGAGGAGACTGGATTTTCCCTCCAAAAGCAGCAATGCTTAAATATTTGTTAGCAAGCTATGCTAACTCATCAACTTGCAGTGGTGAGCAACTTCTGCTATTGCGCTAATAGCAGAGCTAATCTTTCGCTAACTTTAGAAACATTTAACTCACCTAAATAAATTTTAACGTGATAATTTGTAAACTTTTGAATAAAGTTCAGTATCTTTGTTGAAGTTTTGGTTATTGACTGTTGAGGATTCTTCAAGTAGTTTAATGTTCGTATTTATGCTCTTATTTTGAAGTGAATGAAGGCTGTTTACGCAGCACTTCCATTTCCTCTTTAGCATTAGCTTCTTGGACAAGTTGATGTAGCATTTTAGCATGAGCATCTGCTGAATAACATGTTGATAGTTTATTCATTGTTAACTGAACTAATGTTTGGTTAGTGCTGCTAACTTTCAGCTAGCGGTTCCCCAGGCTGCGGTTCTGGAGCAGCTCGCTAACACACATGGACCCAGATATTAGTGGGTCGTAGGAATACATTTGAGTCAGAATATGATCTGAGACGCGAATCGAACCAGGTCTGCTTGGGTTTCAGGTTTAAATGTGAGTTTTCACCAGTGGAGATCCCTGCCCCCTTCTGTCTCTGGGGGTTCGGCCTCTTAAGCCTGGACCCCCAGCCAGGGGTCCTTTAAGGCCACAGAACCAGCCCCCTCCCCCCAAACACCCCTCCGTCCCTCCTGGCTCGGCTGGACCCGAAGTGCGGGGCTGTTGTGGCGGGATGACCCGGTTATATTTATCCGGTAAGGAAAACCCGGCGGTGTGTCAGAACCAAAGAACCAGAGAGGACTGTCGGAACCGAACACGGACCCGGGTCGAGTAGGGAGGGAAAACGCTGTCCTTCTGGGTTAAAGAGGAGCAGCCTGACCCAGCGTGAGCGTCTGGAGCGGAGGGACCGGCGGGGGGCTGATTATCAGGACTTGGCTTCTGCTCCTCGTCTCTGAAATGAATCTGACAACTCATGACTTGGCAGACCCGGCTTCGTGTTTAGATACGTCGCTGTGTCTCCGCGCTCAGACTGCCAGGCTGTCACTCGCTATAAATAAATATTTCAAGCATTCCTACATGTGACCGCTGTGGAAAAACTCATTACTCCCGCCCTACAGTCCGATAATTTGGATTGAAATGCCACATATTTGGCCATAAAACGGCTGCTGAAAACAAGGTCTTTTTTTTTTTTTTTACACGCATTCTTGTTTCGTGTGTAATTTCATTTGCAGCAGAACAAAAAAGGCCATAAATTAAAACACAGCCCACTGACTTAAAGGGGCAGTGTCATGGAAAATCCATTTTTTTAGCTTTTCATGTTTGAATGTTTTTCCCTCATCAGAAACAAACTGCAGTGTTGCTTTGATTCATGTTTGAGAAATCCTTTAATCTCCATGGCAACCGTTAAACAGTTTCAAATGCCTGGGTGGACATAGCCCCGCCTTCGAGGTGAAGCTCCTCCCCCTCTCAGCTCCTTCAGACTAGCCAGCAGCAATTAGCAAACAGCTGCTGCTCAGCTAAAACATTAAAGGGTTAATACAGGAGCCATGTTGGGATGACTTCCTGGAGGCGGAGCTTCAGAAAGAACCGGAGCTTCTTAAAGAGACAGAGACCCAATTTCAAAGTGTTATTTTTTTAAGTCGTATCTGATTTACATTTTTATAACAGCTGAAGGTAACATGGTGATTAGATTGTGCTATAAAATGGCACCGTGTGCCTGGAAAACACGTTACTGCCCCTTTAAGGAGAAATCTCAATTTAAATTTAAAAAAGCAATAATAATCCGTGACAAAGCAGCTCAGTTTTTCCATACTGTGGTACCGGGCCTGTACCGGGCTCACAGGGTCTGGTTTAACTCCTGACAGCTGCAGCCCTTCGCCGCCCAGGCTGAGCAGCGCCGCACCTGATACTCCTGTTTAAAAATTAACATCTGCACACAATTAGGCCTCATGAATATCCCAGGTTCGTCTTGGGCCAGCAGTGACAGATGAGCCCCTGCTCTCTCCGTGTTTCTCTCTGCGCTGCATCGGGTCCGGTTCTCCCAGCTCTCACTGGGTTTCCGCGGCTCCCAGTCCGCCGCGGCCCGCTTTGATTCGCTGCCTCTGAAATTACATCTTTACCAGATGTAAGACAGCAGAGAATGGAGATAGATGAGCCTGAGGGCCGCGGGGCGCGCAGAGGACAATGACAGTAAACCATCCCGCAGCATGACGGGGCCGCCGCTGAAGGCTTCAGCCTGAAAACGCTGCAGCGCTGCAGGAAACCTGCAAACCTGCAGAGTTTCCTTCCTGCATGGAAGGAAAATGTAAAGAAGCGACGAGTCTGGGCTTCCAGGCTGTTGGTCATAATGTTGAGTTTCGCTGGTGTGTTTAATTAAAAAAACAAAACTACAGACTAAGAATGTTGTAGGAACATTTTTCACATTTTGTCTCAGCCAAGAAGTCAGGAAATTCTTGGAAAAAGACGAGAACTTTTGATTTAATCACTAAAATTGAAAAAAACGAGTCTGGGCTTCCAGGCACTTGGTCATAATGTTACGCCTGATTGTTATTTTCAATATAAAAAAACAAAAAAAACAAAAAAACTTGAGACTAAGGATGTTGTAGGAACTTATTTTTCTCATTTTGATGCAGCTGAAAAGTCAGGAAAATCTTGAAAAGACGAGGTTTTGGTGGGATCAGTGAAGCCGGGTCAGATCGGGTCGGAGCAGCAGGACGAAAGCCTGTCTGAATCGGCCGGTTCTGGTCGGGTCGGGTCAGAAATCCTGAGGTTTGTGCTGTGAATCTGTGCGGCAGGAAGCGGCTCTTCCCGCAGCATTGTGAGCTCAGAACTTCTCCTTTGAATCAAAAAGTTTCCTGCTTTTCTGGATGAACAGTATAAATAGCAACCAGAACAATTCAAGGATCGTTCATTTCAAAACAGGACTTGGAGAGGAGGCAGCGTGTTCCCCCGAAGGTGAGCAAACAGGCCGCTGCTGTTTACGGCCCAGCTGCTCTACTGGACTCGGCTAATTTTGGTCTGAGGTCTTGTCCCATATTTGGGTTTGGGTTTGCAACAAGCCGCACGCATCCAGGCAGCGTCTGTTTGGGTCACCGCCACCGCAGAGCAGTTACTGGGTGTGACGGGTTTCAGAACGGACGAACCTCCAGATAAACCCGGAGGATCCGGAGCGAAGCGTCGAGCTCATTCCCAGTTTCAACACCATCTTAAAGGGCCGGCTGCAGCAAAATGCCCTTTAACTGTCCAAACTTTAGAGCTTTCCCTGCATTCAGTTAGGACTTCTATATTAAACACATTCACACTGATCGGCTCCTTCAAGATGTTTGCGATTGTTTGCAGTCAAAATCACAGATTTTGTGATTCGATCTCAGAAATATTTGCAAGGAATTCTGCAGTATTTGTCCGTAAACGTGACTTTTTGTACTCGATCACAGGCAGCAGCGCTGCAAAAGAAAAGGATGATTTTCATCATTTTTGCACAAAATCTGCATTTGGCTCACAGTTATGCAGAAGAATGTGAGCATCTGTTGATTTTGCATGAAAAACTGCAAAAACTGATTGATGTAATTTGGTGTCTGGAATCTAGACGGCCACATAAGAAGCCTCGGCGGGCCAGATTTGGCCCCTGAGCCTTGAGTTTGACACATGCAGCGGATCTGTTCAGGGCAGGTGCTGGAGGTCCAGCTGAGAGGATCCTGAAGCACAAAACCTAATCCACTCTTCTTCTTTGGATATTTTTCTGCAGCAGCTCCAAATAAAAGCAGCAGCTGAATGAATTTCATGAACTGTGGAAGTTATTTCCCCAAAACGTTGCTTCCTGCACCAGAGGAGAAGGACGCATCGCTGCCAAACATCCTGGAGGTTCAGAGCTGCGTCTACAATCATCGAGGTCAAAAGGTTCATGTCGGCTTTCACTCTGTTAGCAGCTAAAAGCTGCAGGATCTCCAGCTCTGTTCTGGTGGAGAGAAAACAGGAAACCCACTGAGAAACAAAAACCAGAAACTTTCACTGATTCCTGCTGATTATGGGAACAGAAAACACGTTTCTGATGGGAAACCAACGGCAACCGAGACGTTTAAAGAAGCTTCTGCAATCAAAGCAAAGCAGTTTTTATGTTTTACTGACAAATTACATCAATCTGTCTCCTGGTTTTCATGGAAATTCATGATTGTGAGTTTATTGCAAATTTTCTGCAAAGTTGGTCAAAAACATTTGATTGAAGTGACAAACTCCGGCCTGCAGGTGGCAGTGTTTCATACCTCTACTACACTGCTGCCTCAGCGTTAGCGTCACCATCCGGGAGCGAACAAAGTCACATTTACTGTCATATATGCACAAGATGGCAAAAGTCACAAAAATTTTCAGAAGTACTTAATAGATGCAGACATTTATCAAAGTTTAACTGGTTTCATTAATACATTCTGGCCCAGCGAGTTCGTCAGGTTGATGGAGTCTGACCGCCTGGCTGGACGATGTTTTGCGTTCTTGGACCTGCGGCTCTTTCATACTAATCAGAAACACTCTGGTACCGCCGTACATATGTGAAGTTCTCGTGCAAACATGAAACACTGGAGGCCTGCGGTTGCCTCATCTGCTGATGACTGTAAATATTAATGCCAGAGTGGCGTGAGATCGGCCTCGTCTCGCTGGCAGAAAGCTGCGCATGCAGGGTGAGACTGCTGCAGGTTTCCTGTGGCTTTGCAAGCATTCTGCCGTAGGAACCACTTCTTAATCATCCTCTGCTTCTTGGCAGAGAGAAATCTGTTGAAACATAAGGCCCTTTCAGAAGCCCCGAGGGTACAAGGCCTGCTGCCATGAAGTCATATCTGTTGGCAAGCTTCCCCGGTTCTGAGTCACTCGCAGAGCCAACAGAGCACACACCAACCCCGGAGCAACTGGGATCCCGGCGCAGGAATTAATGGGAAGGCGTGAGAGTTCACGGTTCCTCTGAACGCATCAGTCTGCCTCGCTCAGCTGGTCCAGCTGGTCGGCAGCAGAAACGAAACGCTGGCCGGTCCGCCACCGGACGCCTCCAGGAGAACGGACAAGCATCATCAACCCGAACCCGGCAAGAAGCAACAACAAACAGGAGTCCACTTCGTCCGTCCATGGCCTGGACTCACTCATCCCCCTTCAGGTCTCCAGGAGACAGACCCCTAAAAACCAATCGACCCAAGGATCTCACCCAGTAGAGATCAAGTCCAGAGAGACACCAGGCCTCACGCCTGGCTCACACGGCAGCCTCTTCAAAACCTGAAAGACCCCGACACGATAAAAAGTCTCAAACTGATGCAATTCACCAAAATTCAGGTCTTATTCTGGAACTCTCACGAAATCTCTCGAGACCAAACGTGAGTTCAGAGTAACCAAACATGGCCGACTGGGAAGAAACAACGGCGATAGTTTGACAACACCGAATACAAAGACATCGACAACGTCCACCAGACTTTCTAGTTATTTTGATTCCTTTCCATGTTTCTGTCGCTTCGCTTTCTGATCAGCTACATGTTGCATCCAATGGGCTGATATCCGACCAAGACAATCCAACATGTCGATGTCCCTGATACCAGAGCAGAACGCCCTGAACACACAGCAGGAAAGTCACTCAAGATCATCCTGAAAATCAGAGCCTCCTTCAGACTGTTGTAGGGAGAAATCAGGACAGAAATCACCATGACAATCTGTGAACTAGAAAACCACCTGAACTTTTCCAACCCACAAAACACGAAGAGGTAAATGTGGTTTACTTGACACATCGTCAGTCAAACCGCCGCATCATCAGCCAACTTTCCCACGATGGTCTTAAGACTTGGGGGACCCTGAAACAGGTTCCCTTGTTTCGGGAACCTGGGGAGAAAAGTTGCCTCATGGAACGTCTGATGTTCGAAAGTTGATCAACTGGATCTGATTGGTTGAACCTTAAGCCGCTTTGTATGGGACAAATTAGCCAAAAAAGTCCGATTTTAAGATCGTTCCTTTGGGCTAAAACAGGTCAAACAAAAGCAGACGTAGCGCGTCGATTTGTATCGAGGGATTGTTTTTTTTATCTTCAGTGAATCTCGGTAGAAATGTGACAATTTTAACTTCCATCAAACCAAAACCAGCAGAGACGCCGCCGGCTGTCAACCTGAACCAGTAGGCTGGGTTAGCTGGTTGACGGTTAGCTTGTGAACGGAGCGACCTCTGGAGCATTCAGACTCCGAGGTCTCTGGGTGCAAAACTGCCTGACTTGTCATCACCACCAACCCACAATCCACACGGCCCCGCCCGAGTCGAATACAGACACACACACACACGCGTTTCTGACAGGCAGCTGTGGCTTCACGTGACGTCAGATAGCGATCGATGCTTCGCACAACGCCGGGTTATACTTAGAACAACAGAACACCTTCGTTCTGAAACCTTTGTCTGGACCAACTGGATCCAGTTTCTTGTGAGCCGATGGAGCCCCAGACCGACAGACGCACCTTAAATCATTCAAGACAAACGGCTCCATCTCTCAGCCTCACACACGCAGATTTAGTGGTAATCCGACTCTGAACGGCCAGGCAGGGCGGCCTGCAGACCCAATCTGCATCGTCTCCCGTGGAGCCACACGAACGATGCTTCACAAACTCAGGAATGAAAATTCATGAGCTGCGACAGACAAACCATAACAACCACGCTCTAAAACGACCACATGAGTCACTTCTTCACTTCCAGCTTCAGTCATTCGTCCGGCAGGGCGGCATCCGATCCGCATGGGGCCCAGGGCAGAAACAGACCTTGGGATCCACCTCCAGGTAAACCCACCAACCGCTGCGCTGTCCCTTTAAACGCTTGGATGCAAAACATATCAATCATGCTAAAGGCACAGGGAGAAGTTGCATCTTTTGCAAAAGCCGAACGTATCAGTTATGATGCAAAACTTCAGGACATAAACTAAAAAGCACAGCATGCAGATGTAACCCTGCAGAGCATCAGACAGGAAAACCATGTCTAGTCGAGTTTATCCTCAAATAATTTAAATTGATTTTAGCAATACTAAAAAAAAGCATATCAATCATACATTAGAATTTTGACCTTACTTTCCCTCCATACATTCTACATTTATTTTACATAAATCAAGTTTAAATCAGATCAGTTTGCTTGTTCTTTGGGCCGGCACAACAAATCATCACACAAAAGAATAATCGACTGCAAACCAACAAAAAGTGCATCTGAGTTTTGTAGCCATTTTCACTCCTTACATTTTGCATTTTTATTTCAAACATCTTATTGGTCAAAGTGATTCAATTAACTGTAAAAACAAAAGTGACTGAATCATCTTGTGAAGTTGCAGGTGCAGACCAGTTTTCATTCCTTCTGGCCGTCACAACAGAAAAAAAAAAAAGAAAAAAGGAAAGAAAGGCTTTTTGGAGTTATTTTCCTTCCATACATTTTGCAGTTTAATGAAAGAAACTCCATAGAATTAATTTAGCAAAGTAAAAGTGGAATGAAGTTTGAATCGAAAATGATTCATTTTTAAATTTGAACTAGCTACAGGTGCAGAGCAGTTTGCACATTCCTCGGGCCGGCTTACCCCCGGTCGCGGCTCCGGCGGCGGACTTGTAGCCCTTCTCGTTGGTGCAGACGCCGCGGCCGTGCAGCAGGGCGTGCAGCGGCTTCTCCTCGCCGCTGCGCGGCAGGCAGCGCAGCCCCTTGGTGCAGGTGCCCGTGTAGACGCCGCACGCCTGCCCCTCGGCCAGCGCGCAGGTCAGGCAGCAGCCGCAGCCCGGCTCCTTCACCAGCTGGCAGCCGACGGGCACCGGCGGGCACATGGACAGCGCCTTGTCATCGCACGGCTCGCAGGGCACGTAGGAGGCCGAGCAGCGGGAGAGCCCCAGGATGATGGTGAGCAGGAGGCAGCAGCTCAGGAACATCTTCAGTCCGTCCCGGTCTGACGGACAGCCCGACTCAGCGCAGATAATCCGATTCTCACAGTTTATCCAGGAGTGCAGCTCTCCAGTAAACCCGGCATGAACAGCAGGAGTTTTTCTCTCTGGGAGTAAAAAGCCAAAGCAGCAGCAGCGGCGGCGGTCCTGCGCAGCCTGTCCGTCCTGTTGGACTCCTGCAGACTTTCTCCAGCAGCAGCAGCAGCAGCAGTTTTCCTCAGCGGACTGATCAGCTGCAGACCTGCAGAGCCTTTTTAAAACACCGAGCGCAAACCCGGGACCATGAATACGGCGCGCAGCAGCAGAGGGAGGCGCACTTGTTCCCGGCCTGGCCGGCGGCCAGCAGGAGGAGGAGGATCCCAGTTTCACCCCGAGCCACCGAGCGGCGGCTCAACTGATGCGCAAAACCTGCGGATCCCGCAAACAAAACCACCGAACCACGCGCAGCTTCTGACGTTTGAGCACAAAACATGGAAGAGAAATCAGAGCGGAAGTGTTTTCTGTTCGACCGAAAATCCCCGCAGTTTGTCTCCTGTCAGCGCAAATGAAAGCAAAAGTGCAGGGAACAGTTTGGGAAAGTCCCCGCTGTTTGCATTTCTTCTCGGTTTGTGCGCAGATCCTGTCTGAACTCCGCAGCACCTGTTGCGTCCAGAGGGAAGCAGGTTCTGCTGCGCTGCTTTAGCCGCAAAGTGCGCACGGGGCTGCGCTGTTCCGCTGCAAACCGCCGTTCTGGCCGCATTTTCTCCGGTTTAATGCAAAACTCTGGAGAAATCCGCAACTTTTCCCGCTGTATTCTGAGGCTGAGCCCGCCGCTAGAGGGCGCCGTTCGCAGCGCTTCCGTCCGTCCGGCGCTCCTCAGAAATGACAGTTTTATCACATTATCATCCCCAAAACTCCGCGCTCAGCTGAGAGAACAGAAAAAACTCAGCTTTTCCGTGGAGTCAGTGGCTGCGTAATGATTCAGTTTGACTGGGTTTGTTGCAGAACCGAGCCGAACATGCAGAGCTGATGGAATCGGAGCCGACATATCTGCGGGTCCTGCTCCTCAGTCGGCTCTTGTTTTGGAGGGACACGTTGGGAACGTTTTAGTCACAAACGAGTCCTGCAGCTTCGACCCAAACAACAACAAATGAAAGCAGTTCCAGAAACTGAGGGGCGCGACAGGATCCCGGGAGACATAAATCTGGTGATAATGAAGAGATTAATTAGGACAATAAAGCAGCAGGGTTTTAATGATGCGTCTCTGCAGGGGAAATTTCCTCCAGCTAAAGGATGAACATCGTGCTCTTTTTTTGACCACTGAAGGAACTCGATGTTCCAGCTCCTTTCTTCCCTCTGCTCCTCATTCTCTGCTCGATGCAAATCCGAATTCCCCCCGGATCTATTCATGCATCAATCCATCTGTGCCGGCACCTCCTCCTCTTCCTCCTCCTCCTCCTTCCTCCTTTCTCCTCCTCCTCCTCCTCCTCCTCCTCCTCCTCCTCCTTCCTCCTCCTCCTCCTCCCTCCTTCTTCTTCCTCCTCCTCCCTCCTTCTTCCTCCTCCTCCTCCCTCCTTCTTCCTCCTCCTCCTCCTCCTCCCTCCTTCTTCCTCCTCCTCCTCCCTCCTCCTCCTTCCTCCTTCCTCCTTCCTCCTCCTCCCTCCTCCTCCTTCCTCCTTCCTCCTTCCTCCTCCTCCTCCTCTTCCTCCTCCTCCTCCTCCTCCTCCTCTTCCTCCTCCTCCTCCTCCTCCTCCTCCCTCCTTCTCCTCCCTCCTTCTCCTCCCTCCTCCTCCTCCTTCCTCCTCCTCCTCCTCCTCCTTCTCCTCCCTCCTTCTCCTCCTCCTCCCTCCTCCTCCTTCTCCTCCCCCTCCCCCTCCCCCCTTCTCCTCCCTCCTTCCTCCTCCTCCTCCTCCCTCCTTCTCCTCCTCCTTCCT